>JABBWA010000616.1:0-22868 GCA_016628065.1 Suillus lakei | reverse complement strand
CGCATGTCGCAAGTATGTTATGTACCGGTAGCTGGCCAGTGCGCAACTTGAGCTTGAACGTGTGCTCAGACTCAGTAGGAGTTTGATCTCCCTTTTCGGGTTGTTACGAACTCGGCCCGCTTCCTTCAGCAGCGCCACGACTCAAGATTCAAGAAAGCGCGATTAGGATGCCACCTCGTCGTAGACCGAACGCGTTCGAGGTATCATTTCCAGGTGAAGTGCAAGACGACTCCGCCAGTGGTACAGATGGGGGGAATAATCGCCGGCGTCAGCGCGATGACGCGGATCACCATCATGACTCAGTGGGTGTCATTGAGATCGCGAGAGTGTATGTTTGACAATATTAATAACTGTCCCTCTCGCAGCGCGCAAAACGTCAGAAGAAGAATGAACGTCCTCGAGCACGTGCGTTGACATCCTTTTCCGCCGAAATCCGATCAATACTTACAGTACACCGTCCTAGCGAGATATTACCAACCGGAAGACAACGAACTACTGGAGACTGAAGACCTTATTGTTATTGGTGAAGATCCAGACGCCCTGAACGATGGGCAGAAACCTACCCGGATCCTATATGACTTCGCGTTTTTCGACCCTACCCGTGAACTGGTTATGGTCTCTCTTTCATACCTCGATGAGCAACGCGAGAACGATGATCGCATGCTTGAGGGCGCAGGTGAGGTTACTTCAGTGCCAGAGAACGACGAGGATGAGGGCCAGGAAGACGACCTTGAAGATGACGAGCCTCAGTTTATCCGCATCAAAAATATCGTCGGCTATTCTATCGACTACACTGAAGATGAAGAGTAGGTGATGTTCTTTTTAGATTTACTCAGTATTCTACGGCTATCGTGAACAGTCCAATGTACATCGAATCCGACCACGCTCGGTATCGTCTGGATGCTCCATCGAAGGATTACCGACGCGAGTTCAGAGCATTCTTCCTACCGCACCGTGTCATTCAAGCGATTGTATCGTCCGCCGTACGGGAACCAGAACTGCAATATCGTGACTTTCTGGCCAAATTTTCAACCATAGAGATTGGCGGTAGTCGACTTGACGAACAATATCTTTGGGATAGTGTGAGATTTTTTTTTCGATTGTCGTCAAATTTCACTGCAACATATCGTAGGTTGCTGAACTAAGATATGCGCTCGAGGGTTTAGAAAATTCTCAACAACTACGTGCCACGAATATTATCCGACACCTTTTGACAGAGCCTGCGCCCCCGATATTGAGATCCGTTGAACTACGTCCCCGGCTACAAGTTCCGCCTGTAGCGGTGATTACTAGCAGAGGAAGCAAAGATCTCGCTGTCCTTCGTCGAGAAAACCAGAACGCGACGCATGTAACGCCGCGAATTTCAAAGTTGGCGATCGGGTGGTTTAAAGAACAGCTAGTGGTTGTTGGTCCACCACCCCGTCCCGATCCCGGGATTCCATATGGTGACCTTCGGGAGAGGGTGAAGAAATTTGTGCAGCGAGTATCTACACGGAGGGAAATTCGATTCCGTCCAGAACAAGCCATTCGTCCGCGTTCACGCTGGCTCAAGTACATCACGATAGATGGCAATGATTATGCAGTATGGTATTGTTAATTCCTACCGTGTCTAGCTTGACGTCGCTTGTAGATTGGAGATACTATTGTTGTTGCCATTGGGGGCGATGATCGGAAGAGGCCTCCTGAATTGCCGGACCCATCAGACATACCTGAATATGCAACCCTGGCAGACTACTTTTGGTATGCTCCAAGTGCTCATACATTTCACCTGACCGACTCCCTTTCTTCAGGTTCGGAAAAATTGTATACATCTGTGGAGAGTTTGAAAACGTTCATGTCGAATGGTTTGAACACAGTACAAAGACGGCTATGGAGCAGCTCGGGCACCCCCAAGAATTATTCTGACCAACATCTGCAGCACTGTCGAATTCGACCTTATTGTCGAAAAAGTTTCAGTTCAGTTCGTCGATCCTTCAAAAGAAATGCCTGTCGTTGGGCCTCGCAACTTTTTCTACAAGTCATACATCTTCCGCAACATTTGATAACCTCGCTAATATTTCTGCCCACAGGTTCATATATGACAGCCTTGATGGTTCATTCACTGAAATACCGCAGGAACGACTGCAGCGCCCGCAGGGCGAGCTCCCGTACGACTACTGCCCTGTGTGCTTAATGGTTGAGGAGAGAGAGGAAGCACTCGTCCCCCACAAGATTGACCGCGGCGTTGCATGGAAGGGCGCTAAGTATCATGTTCGTGACATTGTTATGATCAAGGCTCAGGAGGGACCGTGTCATATCGGTCAAATCACCCATATTCACATTCCGCAGTCAGATGATGAGGGTTGGGTTCGAGTAAGAATGTTTGGAAGGATTGACAAGTTGGGCCTTCGACCTGGGGCAGAGCTTAAGGATGAGGTGAGGTTACATAGCCCATGTACGAACCTCACTTTGACCAAGGCTTCTCAGCGTCATCTCTTTGTCACGCGAGATAAAATGAACTTCCCGATTACCAGTATTATTGGGATGTGTCATGTCTACGTGCGAGCGGCTGTGCCAGAACTCAAAGATTGGCTTGAAATGTCGCCCTATCACTTTTATGCTTGCTACTCCTTCCCGAGCCTCGATGTGACTTCCTGGGATGATAAACACACACTTGCCCCTCGAGATCTCCTAGTGTGCAGATACTGTACTAAAGAAAACCTGGCTGAATGGGAGCAGAGCCGCGAGTTTTTGAAGAAACAAAAACCACTTCGTGCTTTGGACCCGTTCGCCGGAGTTGGAGCTTTCGGGTCGGGATTGGAGGAATCCGGTTGCATCGAAGTCACCCATGCGATCGAAATTTCCCCGAGTGCTGCTAAGACATTGAAGTGCGCATTTTACTCCTTATTTCAGCGATACTCACTAGGAGTCGACAGAGCCAACTCTCCTAGAACGGTGGTATATAACCAATGCAGCAACCTAGTGCTCGCAGCAGCAATTAGATCACATACCAATCTCGAGGTTAAACGATTGGAGAAAATAGAATCGGATATCACAGAGGACCCATACATCCCCGCCCCACCAAAACCAGAGGACATCGATTGTATCGTTGCTGGGTTCCCCTGGTTGGTAAAGGCGTTTCGCACTCTTGCTGATCATACTGAAACTGCACCTTAGCCAGCCCCATTCGCGTCTGAACATGTATGTTAAAGCAAATGACCGCAAGAGCAACCTTATCCTCAACGTCCTCTCGTGGGTTGACTTTATGCAGCCGAAACGCTGCTTCTTTGAGAACGTGCGTGGGTTCCTGTCGTTCAGTCTAAAGGCACGGCAAGCAGGGCCATATAGAGTTAAAGGGGGTATTCCCATGGGTGGATTGAAATTCTTGATCCGGGCGATGACTGACATGAAGTAAGCGTCGCTCAAGTATAAAGTATCTGTCCAACGTCGTACTTCTCAGCTACCAAGTACGCTATGGGATCCTACAAGCTGGTCACTACGGCACTCCTCAAACCCGTGTGCGGTTTTTCATGGTCGCGGCAAAGTCTGGCCACCCCCTTCCTCAGCTCCCGCAACCTACACACGCCTTCCCTGCGGTGGACGCGCTGGGAATCGATTTGCCAGTTGGACACCATATCAGACCTATTTGGACGGAGACTGGCTACGCACCGCACCAGTTTGTCACTATTGACGATGCCATCAGTGACCTTCCTCGATTTGATTGGTACAGTAACATTACCCTGAAATGTGCTACGCTCACTAGTTATTGGTTACAGGGTAAACCCAAGACCACCCAGGGATCCAGCCAGACGACGAGAAGAACGGGAGCGCGCTCAGACGATCCCCCTGAAGAAATGCAAGAAAGATCGCCCCTGGTGCGGATACTCCGGAGAGGATGTAGAGTATGAGCATGATCCAACGACAGCGTTCCAAAAGTGGTGTCGTCAAGAACCTTCCAAAGATCTGCAACAGTATACTCGGACCTACGAGGCCATTAAAGTTGAGAGGTCAGTGACGTACCCACAAAGTAGATGTTTTCTGAACCTGCGCAGAGTTGTAAGCATTCCGATGAGGGCGGGTGCAGACTACAGGGGTGCGTGTCTTTTTGCAGGACTTCATACTACGTTGACGATAATGTCAGAGCTTGGGGGGCATCTTTGGGAGTGGCACTTCGCAAATCCATCTTCAGGCATTGCACGCGCGGGTTTCAAAGCAGGTACTCCACTTGTGAAGGGGGGTTATGCGCAACGTTAAACCCATGATGTATAGGTCTTTATGGACGAGTTAACGAGAACAGTTATTTTCAAGCTACTGTCACCAACGTTGACCCAAGCGCAAAGCAAAGCAAAGTGCTCAACCCATATGTGCGTCATTGAGTCCACCACAGTGCACCTAACCAACAAGTATGAATCGTGCAGTGCAAACGCATTATCACAGTGCGCGAACTCGCTCGGTCACAAGGTTTTCCCGATAAGTTTGTGTTTCATGCGGAAAATGATCGTGTCATAACGGTGTGTGCTAAAATACCACCCCCTCCCACCGTACACTAATGAATAACATAGATGCACAGGCAGATTGGCAATGCCGTGCCATGGCCAGTCGCAATGGCAATCGGCCGCGAGTTAAGGAAGGTGCTGCTGAAGAAGTGGTTGAAAGAGCGTGAGGAAGCCATAGTGGTCGACTGAGCTCGTGTAACGAGGTGTAACGCTGGAAACACGACTTGAATTTTAGCGAGTAAATGTAAGACTAGTCCAAACTCCATACCGCACAATCCCAACCTGTATAACATCCATGTTGGCAATTAAATTAGTCTCCTGTGCCATTCGTATCGTGATGTTCGTCATTGGCGAGCTCATATCCTACCCACACAACTTCGGAACAACTCTCACAACCGACGAGGTGTCTTCCCGCATCCATGTCTTCTTCAATGATCTTGTATGTCCCACCACATCTACAAGCATGTGTCCATACACCCTCCTCTGCCTCCTCAAAATCTTCTAGCGAGATTACCTGCGCAGGACGCGGTTCAGTAGAGGCCTTTACTCGAGAATTTCGAAGAATATTATGATAGGCTGCGCGGGAGGACGCGTTTGACAAGGTAGTATATGCTTCCTTAAGGAGTGCGATGTCCACATCTACGGGCGGAATAACAGATGAGAATGACCGTTTGTCTGGATGCGAAACAAGAAGAGCCTTGTGGTACGCTGCTTTTATTGTGCTCAGCGGGGCATCGTATGTTATGCCAAGGAGGTGATAGAAATCTACGTCTGGAGAGATATCCAGCTTGCTTGAAGGTGGTGGTTTGGTTCAATGCCTTATTTGCATAACAAGCCGATCGATTTCGTGTACTGGTGGTGATTACCACACCCTTCGAGTTCGTACTAAATTCTACGCGGGTATCTACGTACGCGAGTCGAGCAAATGGGAGGTCTCAAATGAACGCAGGGACGTGGTTAATGAAAGTAGGGTAAAAATGACGTGGTAGTAGATCAAGATGGAATGAAGCTAAGTAAGTAGAAAAACGGGCAATTGCAGCATGAAATGTAAAGAATACTCCAGTATTATTCCGAGTCCATCGTCTGTGTACATATCGACGTGAAGCAGATTCCCCGCAAAATAAACAAGCTGTAAACAGATAAGGCAAGTCTACATGATGACACAGTCCTTGTTAGCGGCTGCGTTCTTGGGATCAGATCCGTCCCGCATGGCTCCGCCTTGTTGTCCGATGGGTGGGCCCTTGAGCCGTTGTTGGGCACGTTTATCACCCAGTTCTGCGGCTTTCTTGAAATACGTCATCGATCTGCGCGTATGCATCAGCATCAACTTCGGGACTGAGATAAGATCGCTCACTCTGGCAAGTCTGGCGGGGTACCAATCCCTACTTCCAAGAAGTACCCGACGGCGTACATCGCCTTTGCAAGCCCAGCATCAGCTGCTTTTCGTGCCCATAGATATGCTTCTGTATCGGATTGGGGTAGCACACCGGGTGAGCCAACTAGGTACCAGGCCGTAAGCGCGAAACATGCATCGCGATGATTCTGCTGCGCTGCGATATTCTGCGCAGATACGATTAGCGTTGGCGCGCTGGTCGGTGTGGGAAACCCACATAATAATGGATCGACAAGGCTGGATCCTGGGGACAACCCAATTTCCCATACTCATAACATTCCCCTAACCGGTAAGCACTGGGTGCATACCCGAGTTCCGCCGCTTGTGCGAGTAGTTCCACGGTATACTCCACATCAACGAATACGACGTTGTCTATTCCCCGTTCGTGCAGCAGGGCAAGTTCATGCAGGGCGTGCGGGAACTCAGCCGTTGCGTGCTCCGCAGAGCGTTTTAGCCATTTAACACCCTCGCGCGGCCGTTTTGAGAGTCCGAGCTCGCCATTAAGTTCAGCAATACCAAGCCGGTACATAGCGCCAGGGTGAAGCGCTGCTCCAGCTTTCCGGAAGAATTGGAGAGCCTTGGCAGATTCGCGCCTGCAACCCCATCCATTTTCGCAGCAAGTTCCTGCGCGGTATGCGGCATCTGGATGCCCGTGCTTCGCTGCGAGCACAAATAGTGGGTACGCTCGGTCGAAGTCTTGCCTGTTCTTATAAGTGCCTAGACCATTGGCGTAGCAATCTGCAAGGAAGTATTGGGATGATGGGTGTCCCCGGTCTGCTTGGCGTTTGAGGAGGGCTGTGGCTTCATGCACGAGGTTGTCACGCTTCTCGATTGCCTTTTCAATTTCCATGACATTGCCGGGGGTGGGGGCGGGGATAGGGAAAGATTTAGAGGCGTCGATCATGAATACTGCGAACTCGAATTGGATGTCTGGATCCTGTGTTTTCTTTGCATTTGCACGATATAGCTCGAGGGTGCGTTCATAAGAAAGTAGCGAGGCTTGGTTGCCCGGGCGGAGGTGAGAGTGATCTAGAAGGGGACCCTGGGACAGTGGTGATTGAGAATGGGACTGTTGAGGTGGAAAGGGAGTGCTGCCGTTCTGCTGGGCACCATAGAACTCATCTGCAGCATCGGGTGATTGACCTGCGAGTCCCAAGGGTTGGTCATCGTCCGGATCATAGCCTAGATCTGGCTGTTGTGGGGACTGGTAATGGTTTGGAGAGCCTTGTCCACGGGACTGGCGAAGACGGCGCGGTGGCTCTGGGAGATAATCTGGTTGAACTGCCGCATCATCCGCAGCGTAGAACGAGTTTGGCCGCGATTGAGCGTGGGTGTACATTACTTAGTACGATGGTGAAGTGATAAGCTGATACTTAGATCAAGCTGTTTGATTGTCAGAAATGATGTTAGGCCGGACCAGCGAAGCCTTGAGGATAGATTTGAACCCACTTTTACCCGGTGAAAAGAAGTTATGTAGTCGTTATAAGGCTGTACTAGTAACACGCTAGTTAATTATGGTACCAAGTAAAGACACGGATTCGCCTTACGGAGTGGCTGACAGTGTCGGGCCAATAACGCCGCACACGGTCGTCGCTGCAGTCGGTGATGAGGAGACTATCAACTAGATCGTTGTTAATGTTGTTTCTGACGTCGACGAGGTCGATCGCCACTAAGGAGTGGCCTCAAGGCAGCTGCAAGGATTGCGGTGGATAAAGAGGAGCGGTTGATGAAGTGAACTATGTATTACCGGTGTGAGCCGGTTCACATGGATGTCGAATGCGGTGTCAGGTCTGTTCACCGACTCCGACGGTCAGCTGCGGTCGTCCTCAACGTCTAGGACGACCAGCACAAACGCCACGCTACTTTTATTGAAGTTTCATCATGCAGTCTTTGCGCACACGCAGGCCCTCTGAGACGCGCACCGTCAAACGCCAGGCCTCCAAACTCGAGAAGAGGCCTATCAATAAGAATGTCCGCAAGTCCACTGTCGATGACAAGATAAAGAAGCGCATGTCCCTGCGCTATGCAGAGATATCCGCGCCCACTGAAGCTTCTGTCCCGGACTGTGCCAAGTATTCCCATTGGGCTCCGGCCAGGGGCCGCGAGGGACCCAGATGAACTTGTCTTGGAACGTGCCAGTATCAGAGAGGACCCGAAGGCTATAGATCAGAGGTTGCTGGACAAGGATGATTTTGATCCCGACACTTGTGGGTACCATGTATGTGTAGTCTGGGTGCTCTGACGCGTTCGACATGCTATATAGACTTGAAAGCCAAACTAGCCAACTCAACCGAAGCGGAGCTCAAGTCTCTCCAGTCTTCGCTCAGATCATCCAAGGACGATACCGCTATTGAACTACAGCGGAATGTGTTTAAAAAGTATCTCTTAATGCTTCTACCCCATTTATTTCGCTAACCTTACTTTAGCTATGCAGAATTCGTCCATATCTCTAAAGAAATTTCTGTCCTCGAGAACGAAGTGCTCGAGCTCAAAGAAAGCCTCTCTGAATGGAAGTCAATGCCGAGTCTTTTGCACATCGATGAGTCTGCTTCTGCTTCAGAGCGGCGGCGCAATGTCCGTTCATCCATTGCGGACCTACGCGTGCTCTATGCAAATCAGATGCAAACACTGCACATGCAAATCGAGGGCTCCGCCAAATTTGCTCCAACAACGCCAGGCAGACATGTAATTTACGAGATGGACGGGATATATGCTCTCAATGCGGCAACCTACAGAGTCAGTACCGCTGTCAAGTTCGTCGTGCTGGATGATTCTGTGCTCGTCGCAAAGAGGAGGAGGAGGAACAACGGAGAAGGGGGACGGCTGGTGGCAGAGAGATGTTGGCCTTTGAATGAGATGCTGGTGTTGGATACGAAGGACACAGCAAGTAAGTGTGGTTTGGATTGTAGAACGTATACGATTATCTGATCAACCTGCCAAGCTATGACGAATGTCTTCAAAGTTCGCCATCAAAAGGAGACATACGTTTACAGAACGGAGGCGGCCTCTGATAAGAAGATTCTTCTTGGACAGTTCCGCCAGGTCGCCGAAGAACTCGCGATCCGCAAACGCAGGGAGCGTGAAGGCGAGCACGAGCGACGCAAGAGCATGTGGACCAGTGGAGATGTCAGCCTTTATGCCTCACTCAATTCATATTTGTTCAACTGACATACTATACTTAAGCAGCGCGCTTCCATGACATTGCATCCTGATAAGATGCCGCCCCTTCCTGACTGGATGGCTGAGCTTGCCCGCAAAGCAGGCATTGACGGGGACACCAGCGCACGGGATAAATCCGAGAGCGATGCACGTTTCATCAGTGATTTTTCTGACGACCTCACAGTCGCCATCGCTCTGCGGTCTTGGGAACGGGCCGTTGAACTAGTGGAAGAAGGTCGAACTAAACTATCTTCCATACCGTCATTGAGTACCAAGCTCACTCCTCTCACGGCGAGTCTCACCTCAGCATTACTCGATGCACTCAGTGTACCCGGGAACCGCAAGAATATTGCAGTTAGCCTCATTGGTCACTTGTTAAAGCTTGGACAAGGCCCAGCAGCGAGGTCAACATTTTTAAATGCACGAGCGGGGGCGATGGATCGTTATGTCAGGGCCATCAGATTTGAAGGCCATGTTGGGATGTATGTGCACGATTTGGCGGTAGTGGTGTTTACCGGGATCAAGCATACAGCGGATTGGTTTCTTGCGGGCTTTGTAGAACATGATATGACTAGCAGTCAGTGTCCCTATGCGTTTTTCATACGGTCCTATTTACTAATAGGTGGCAAGCTTTAATTGACTGGGCTAAGAAACAGATCGAGATGTATGCTGAGAGTTTCAGGAAGCAGGTCTATAGTTCCGATGCTGAACAGCAGACTGTCAAAGAAGCACTCAAAATCACATACAGTCAGAGTCGCAAGGTTCGTCCATGATCTACCCGCTATCAAATTATGCTAATCTGTACCCTTGTCTTCCTTCTCCCTGTTTGTGCAAATCATCTACTTACTGTTCAGCTCCTACAAGAATTTGGGCTTGACTTCCGCTATCTCCTCGACGAGCTTCTTGTTCAGGATCCCCAGACCAACGACACCTGCGTTGTTTCCGCTACCTTCCATGCACCTTCACTAGGGCCCTCCATCTCACGCTCGCACACACCACAATCCACATCATCTTTCGTGTCTTCCTCAACGCCTCCCATGCCTCCAGTTCCTACCCCTGACTCACCTGCTCGCCCTACTACACGCTCTCCAATGCCTCTGCGCCCACTTATGCAAATGCATGACTCAGATCGTTCGCTAAGATCTACGCAGGATAGCCCAGCTCCTCCGCCACGCTCGTCACATCGACCTGGGAGCACTAATAGACCTCCTCCAGTCGCTATTCCACAAAGGGAGGGGATGTTTTGACCAGATATCCTGTATATCATTGGTTTTTGTTCAATTGCATTGACCGCTCTCAATTCAGCGGGATTGGGATGCCATAACACCAACTTAAATATAAACCCAGAGAAGGTGTCCCTCGGTCTTGATTACCTTTCCCACAGTGCCCGCGGAGGCTCATATGCAGTATCAACCATGCCGCTCAATCTATCATTCTTTTAGTGGCTTCTGAACCAAGTTACGACATCTGCCCCTGCAGACATCTTACAGCATGGCAGCGGGACTTTTACTGTGCCTTTTCTTTACATCCCTGGCTCATGTCCATCCACCCCACTTCTTGCCCGTCACAATGAATGCTTACAGAACGCATCTGAACACTAAACAGCAGCGCATAGAGATTCAAATTGAACTGCTGATTATGTGTTTTGGAACAGGGCGTCCCCAAGCTGGGCAAAGTTACGTGTGTTACAGCTGGGCAAGACATGGTGACGGGCAGGCAGCTCACAAATCCACAGGGTTTAGTGCCAAGTGCGTTGTTTCCGCTGATTTTTACATAGCCGCACATTAAATGCCTAGGGGCACACAACGTAATGAACCAATAACCTATGCCTTGCAGGGCTCCAGTGTCCGAATCGGTGCATTTGCGTATGCATCTCTGGCTGCGTACACGATGGGCTACATGACAGGTCAAGTTTTATGGCATATTTCTTGTGCACTACCGATGACACCTATTCAGCTTGGTCTTTACGTCTACTTATCCATCAAACAAAAGATAGGAGGCCGTCAAGCGACTGACGGACTTGAACTCTAGTGTGTTTGCATGATACGGTTACGGAAGCGGTTTTTGTTTTTGAGCCTGATGCCACCTGGGATCAGGGCATTCGACTTGCACTCTTCCCATTACGAGGACTCATCTCCAATGTCTGCATTGCAGAACCCCTTCTCTCTTTATCGTCCGCACAGAGGCGCATGGAAGCGCCTCGACTCCTCTGGGAATCGTTACTGTGCAGTTCAGAATCTTTTCCATAACATGCTGGCGTGTTATGTCATCCTTCAAGTTGCCATCTTCGCCGTTGCGTTGTGTTTTGTGACACGTGTTCATACCAGAGGCCGCATCTACCTGCCCAGTGGTGCTGCCCAAGCTGCAATGGATTACCCGCGCATAACGAGCTACGTTGTAACACTTATCGCGACGATTATTTCTTTCTTGAATACAATGTGCGTTTGACCTCATTGTACCTCCAATGTCAAAAGGATTCATCCATCGATCGTTTCAGTCTCCTAGGACGTGTACTTCAAATAGCACTGATAGCACGAATGAGTCAACCCCTGTCATTGCAAACTTTGCGAGGGGGCCTTTCACTGGTCACCGGACAAAAGCTCTTTGGCGTACGTGGGCTCAAGATTTTCTGGGCCTGGATCAAATCCCTAGCTTGCATGCGCGATGGAAGAAAGGATATCGCGCTCAGCGACAGGCAGTACTGGACCTGGCTGAAATACACATTGATGTACGGCATTTTGTGCGGACCGCTTACGTCAAGGTAAATCATGATGGGGCATACAGTTTTCATTGCTCACTCACAATCTTGGCAGTTGGACCAGTTTTTTGACCCCAACGCCTGTCGAACTCCAGTTTGATTTTACGGGAACAGAGGCGGATTACTTCGCTGTTGCTGAGCAACTCCAACATATGTTGATGTCCAGACCCGTTGCTGTATACCCTAGTAAGAGTTCCCCCCTTGATATTTACATGGCCGCAACAACAGGTGATATCTCTCTTTACTCGCCAGTCACCTTAAAGCTAGACAACCCTTATACTGGCAGGCATGCGAAGAGGTTACGGTCTTGGGAATGTGACTATGTTCATCCAAGCCGGCCATGGGGCGGCTGGGAGTGAACTGGGTTTCCCGAATTACATCCCCTTTCAGAGGTCATTGTACAATGGTTCAACAGGTATGATCATCACTGTGTATGCCTCAAGCCATAGTGTGACACGAAGTTTACTAGGGGGGATATACACAAATGATGTGATGATGGGGCAAGACGCCATATCAAGCATCCCATCCGAATATCAAGGATGGTCTGGAATCTATACGACGATCCAACAAGGCCTTAGTGCGGACGTCCGATGCCGACAACAGATGCTCAACGTAAGCGGTGTCTATCCATATGTGGATTTATATGGGAGTGTATCCTTGGGAAGTTCCGTCATCACGCCAAATCACACTTTCGGAGCAGACTATGGTATACAGAGATGGTCCACGATTACAAATTGTTCAAGTGATTCAGTTGCTTGTGAGTGGAATTCGCATATGGAATTCGTTTATAACTCTCCAGCAGACACCTTGGATATCCTGGCAGTGGTTGATCTAAACGGTTCCGCCCTGGGCGACGGTGTATTGGTAGGATCGGCCTGCAAATATCAGGACTTCGAGAAGGCAACGAACCAATCTTTCCGTACGTCGATCATGAACATGCGATAAAAAGTTCTGATCGAGCGACTTGAGTAGTTGTTCTTATGCAAGGCTATGAGCCTTCGTATGCCTTCATAACACCCACGATTTGTGAAGTTTCCCCTCGTATTACATCCGTAAACGTCGGATTTGATGGAACTACTGTGAACATCAACGACACCATAAATTCTGAGCCGATGGACCCAGAAGGTCAAGACGCCGTCTATATAGACCTGATATCAGATCTCATCTGGTTGATGATGTTTGATACGCAGAGTCTTTCTGGAAATGCTATGGCAGCCGGTATCCAAACGGTGGGTAATGGTCTGGACGATTCTCTTACATTGGACAGTGATTTTTGGAACTTCGCGTTGGTGAGTGCCTAGGCATACATTGGTGTACCAAGCAATCGAACTGTTGATCGCTGACACGAAGTAGGAAAACTACCTAAGAGGGGCTATCGAACTCTATGGAACGGCAAGTTGCTACTGTTTCCCTCCAACAAGTAGTTGACCACATCCTCTTGATTCACAGGTCTTGCGAAGCGATCTACAACTGTGGAGCAACGCCCCCACAACCCAGTACCAGGGGACAATTCACGTGCAGACCCTGGGGTATGAATACAAAAGGTCGTCTCATCTTTTCCTCATTGTACCTCTGGCTGTCGTCGTGGTTCTTACCTGCGCTGCCGCGGTCTACACATCTGTCGCACAGCCGAAAAAGCCCGGGGATGTGCATCTCGTCGAAGACGGGAGGGCACAGGAAATAATGGACGGCCCACTAAGCAACTTTGGAGACTCGGAGGACTTTGACCCCACCAATGTCATTCACCTCATGATGCTTGCTTCGAGGGCTCCGCTGGATCATGCCGCAGAGGAGAATGAAATCTTGCAGTTTCATCTAGATTAGTCAGGTTGCACACATCTAGATATATACCAAGCAAGTTATAGCTAGAATACTGTACACTATCTACAGAAGGCGCCAAGAGGATAATATTTAACGATGGACTATGCATTCGGGGTCTTCGGGCAGTTGGCACGTTCCAGCTAATATCATCTCGGTTTGCTTTTCCAAACACAAAAGGTATCAAACAACGGCAGGGCCTGACTCGCTACGCCTCGCCACTTCAGATCGGTCTCAGTAGGCCTGTGATGCAACCAGAATATGGACCATAACTAGGCGTCCTGCCGAGCATTTGTGTCATTTATTCCTCCCAAGGGTACGTGGAGGCTCAGAACGCTCATACACTGCCATACACAGCGCCCACCGCGTAACTGATCAGGCCCAGGTATTGCCAGACAGGCTAACGCTCATCACAAGAACGACAACATTAATATCTGACACAAGGAAGCATAAACTTTCTTGCAAAATGGGGCCATAATAGTAACTAGAAATGATGATCAAGCCTGAGACGTAATGATGGGCAGCTCAAAACAGAGCGAGCTAGTATAGGTTCCGAAATTGGTGCGTCCTGCCCCGAAGTGTGTCCTTTAAGATTCCCAACTGGCAGTGCTTGCTTTCTTATGGGCGCAAGCAGATCTAGCCCCTGTTTCTTCGCCCATATCTCTGTCAAAGAGCATATTCAAGTCCAATTCAAGTGCATAAAGCCTACACTTAGTAAGTGATGGTAATTTGGCTTGAAGTCGTTCCCCTTCGCGAACGTTTGCGGTGGGTTCGGTGCCATTTTCCCCAGCTCGATGAGCCCGTTACGCCCCTTGCGATTGGTGCTGGGATGCCAAATGTCTTGCGCATGCACGAGCCGCAAATTGAGCACACGTTCCGTTTCTGGTGAAAGTCAGGGATCTGGCCACTCTGGGGCTATTCCACGTAGACTTCTGGGGCCAATTTCTAGGGCCAGTCTAGGGCTTCGGGCGGAGTTTACACGTTGTTCGATGACACAGCTTTGACATCCTCGCCATTGCGCCTGCCGCCGCGAATGCCCGCCAACCTATCTGGACACATCCAGTATCTGCGAGTCTGCGCCACCGGCCGATGGCAAACAGTCCGTCACTCCTGTTGACGAGGAAGATGAAGCCTGTACGAGGCTGACATTGCCAGTAGACTGGTTGTGATTGTACCACTCGTCAATATCCTGAACAGGCAAAGCTTCTTCGTCTGCACCAGTGCTGGTGAGTGCATCATTGAGCTTTGCAGTCTTCATACCGTGTGTCTTACTCTTCCCACTTCGCGTTGACGCTGCCTTCATATCCTCCACCTTGAGGTGAACCGGATCGGCATAGGCTTTCTGATACTTGCCAGTGTGGTCGTCATGTACAACAGGTTTGCAGAAACAATATGAGGCTGGGGTTGGAGTATATCGTCTTTAAGTGCACTTGCGCAGCGTAGCAAACATTGAAAGGCGATGTATGATAGTTCCTTGAGCTCTGAGTTGTGGTTAAGGGCTGAAAACACGCTCGCAATGTCCATAGTACCGCTCGTGCGCCGTTTGTGCAGTTAGCAAACGAGGCCACCGGTGACTAGTTGACTGTCCACCACGTGCACACTTTGTCATTGGACAACATTTAAACTCCGCCCGAAGAAGGAATGATCACGAGCAAATTGACGCTTATGCCGCCGAAGCCCTAGACCATCACAAAAATTGCTCAACTGAGACATTACCCGATATGGACGGTAGGGTGGCTCAACATATGACCAATCAATTCCGCGTGATGTCACCAACACCTCGACACGACATTCGAATGAAAGTAAATATCTCAGAATGATGCCTCCCCCCTCACCATACTATCACCACGACATTAAGTAGATGCTTCTTATATCTACATGACATATCATAGACAATACAATATATAGATAATGTCACACAGATACTGGTAATGAAAATTTTCGGGCAATGGAAAATGAAAATGAAAATTTGATATGGACCGCGTGATCGATCGATCAAGAACATGTTTACATCAAAGTGCGCCATAGCCTTCCTCTGCAAGCACATCGTCGTCGAGCTCCTCCCCTTCATCTGCTATGACTCTATCCTCGTCATCACCTTCTTCCTCATCACTGCCACTGTCATCATTGTCTGAGTCGTCCTCAATATCTTCCCATTCCTCTTCCTCTTCAGCCGCATCTGGTGCATCATCAGCTTCTTCTTCTTCTTCTTCCACTTCTTTGGCTCCGTGTTCCTCATGTTGGAGAATATCGTCCCAGTCTCTGGTAGCTTTGTGGCCGATTCCACCACCACAGAACCTCATGAACATATCTCGATCAACAAATCTATATGTTGTGTAAATATGTCAGCCTTTGTAGCAAGAATAAATAAAAATAAATGCGCACATATTTACATACTGAAACCGGTAGTCAGACTCAGGATCTTGAGGATCTATGCGATGTTCAAAACTAGGAATCAAGTGAATCCCATGAATGACAGAGTCCGGATCCAAAAATCCATATGCATCAGGGCTGTCTTCATCGAAAAACTCGAGGTGTTGGAGTCGTTTTGCAGTCCAACCTGCAGGTGAATTATCCCGTCTGAACCATCGGACAAATAAGAAGTCCATCCGAGTTGGGTGTGAGTACATTCCAGTGTCGTCCTCACGGTATTCCACATTGATATGAAAGATCCCGATCACACGGGCATACCAGTATGGGTGAGTCTTCTCATCTTCGTGGGAGAGAACCATAATGTCGGCGCAAGTGCGGGGATTGATGGTGTCCTGTTCACGTCATAGGTCATAGGTAGTATAGTTGACGCGCAAAATGCTATGGTGGTATATCTTGTGGTCTGTGAACAGAACTGAGGTGTGATCAGCGTCGGAGAAGTCATGCTCATCTCCATCATATGTGAGATTGCGAAGCCGAGCAAGCAGATGGTCCTTGAGTCGTGGAATAAACTCCTAAGAAAATACAATGAAAATGCGAATATACATATCCAAAAATAGCTTACCTCGATAGCAGGATCACACAAGTCTCCGACGTCTCTGCGTTCAGTTAACCAGGAAGTGATGTCATCATTTGCCCGGGCATATTTGGCAATAGAGTAGTGATCTGAGGGAGACATCCGTGTGCGCCGTGGTCTCGGATTCCGCTGTGCTGCAAGTGCAGCGATCACCTTCTCAATGAGGCGCTCTTGTGCTTCTTGAGAAGTCATGCTAGTTAAGGTTTGATCCTTCTTTTTGGCTGTGCAAGGGTATCGGCGCTTCGATTGATGGTGCTCGAGTTCTCCCTGTCGGATATCAAATATTGTATGAGTAACTTTACAAAAAGAACACTTACTGTTACGGACTTGGATAGTTCTTCCCTACGCTCCAAGAAAGGAGGTCACGTGTAGGGCTTCTAGACTGTCAAGGATAGAACCAAGACAAGTCTAATCGTTCAATGGCTAGCCTTCCTCAGAAGCTAGAGTTCAAGTGTATAGGCTCCCTCAGGAGATCAGGTATCGGTAAGAACCAAGTAGATTAAGTTAAGGAATACAACTGTACAAGGTAGGGTTTATATACATGTCAGAAGGGGTGCACGGACCAAAGGTAAACAATATAATACTACTACAAATGGAAGGTAGGGCAAAGGGGAATGATGTCAGAGATAAGAAGCACAGCTTCCGCAGTGATGCTGGGAAATAGAAAAGAGACGGTGATCAAGAAGAGAGACGGCGATCAAGAAGAGAGAACATGTGGTGATGGAGGCAGTGTCTGTGAGAAAATGATAGGGGTAGATGGGGTTATTGTAACATTTGTAACATTACCCCCTTGTTAACGATAAAGTCACCAACTTTAATCACTAGGATAGAAGGTAGGGTCGGCATCGCAGTCACGGAGGAAGGACTTCTCATGTTCTTCATACTCAGCGTCACGTTGTTCTTCATAGGCAAGGAGTTGTTGGAAGAAAAGATGAGTGCCAGGGTGAGCGGTGAAAGGACGAGTACCCTCAAGGGTCGGGCAGAAAACGGTAAGATGACCAGGAGCATGTTTGTGGCATAAGCGGCAGAAGTAGCGATCGCAATTGATTTGCCGATGACCTTCTTTTCCGCAGTAACAACAATGCTTGCGTGAATAGTAATGACCGCAGCGATCAACCCAGGTTTCTTTGGAAGGAGTGTGAGTGGACGGGGCAGGGATAGGAAGGATGATGGATGCTGTGTCTTCTTCTTCTTTGAAGACAGCGGTGGATGATGCGGATGAAGAAGGACGTGAAAGTCCGATGGCAAAAGCAAGTGTTCCTCTTTTCTTTGTACGGCGTGGTCTACCGGTGGATCTAACTGCCAGTTGTGGAGATGGTACAGGTTGCGGGGTTTCTTCATCAGATGCATCGTAATGATTCTGGGAAATGGGTGAGGTCGGAAGAGACTGCTCTAATTCTGGTTCTGGTGACGTGGATAGGATGGCAGGCGGTGGTAAATCAAGGGGTCAGTAACCGTCATCTTTCGGGAAAGTAGGAAGAGCAAATGCTTGCTCAATTCCTTTCTTTATGAGAAGATCGGTGGTATGTCCCTTAATGACATTCTGGTTGTAAACGAGTCGTCGGAAATCACTTTCGCGTTCAATGGGAAATGTGAATGAGAATCCTTCCGCACAGCGAAAGATAGCCATCAAGGCAAGAGCGTCTTCATCTTCAGCGAAGAAATCTTCGAGAGCAAGAGTACAAGCAGGAGAGAGGAGGTATGATTCAACAAGAGCACATTTCTGAGTGGATTCTGATCGATAACGGAATGAGTCAAGGGAAGAGATAGAGGATTCTGAGTTCTGGGTTGAAGGCATGATGTTTTCAGTCGGTGGAGGTTAGGATTCTAGAGAGTCGGAGATGATCTTTATAGGTCTGGAGGATGTCTTGGGCATTCTGGAATTCCTTTTCAGGAAGCCATGAGTTATCGGAACTGGGATAACCAATCCAAGATACAAGGAAGCATCTTTTCCCTTTTACATTACCCTTGTGGGTGAGAATGGCTTCTATTTTGTATTCTTCTTGTCCATTAATGACGTCAGGAGGGGGTTCAGGGTGATTCGGGCCGTGGATTTCGGTTTCCCGATAGGAGGATAGTTCAGAAGCATGAAAAACGGGGTGATTTTTCCATGATTTCGGTAAGCGGAGTCTGAATGTGATAGGGGAAAGAACGGCTTCAACTTCGAATGGTCCATATCGCTTGGGCGCAAGCTTCTTTGATGGAAGATGTGTGATAAGATGCGCAGCTGATAGCCAAACCTTGTCTTTAGGTTTCCAAGGGACGAACTTCTTTCTGTGTGAGCAATCAGCCATGCGTTGCATTGCCAGGTTATGACAAGCGAGGGCTTCTTCTCGAACTTTCTGGAGATATGTGATTCGGTCTTCGGCGGCAGGAACGGATGATGCGGGGAATGCGTAAGGGATACCTCGAGGTTCATATCCCATCATAAGGTAAAATGGGGAAGCATTGCGGGAATCGTGTTTTCGGTGGTTATGAACGAATTCTGCCATGGGAAGGTGCTTGACCCATTCGGAAGGATTGGTACGACAATAGATGTGGAGATAGGTTTCCAATTCCTGATTAAGACGTTCAGTCTGTCCATCAGTCTGGGGATGATATGCGGTGGAGAGGGCAACTTGGTAGTCAAGGAGTTTTCCGAGTTCTTTTGCAAACTTAGAGGCGAATTGCGGGCCTCTATCAGAAATAATCTTGTCGTAAAGTCCAAATCGAAGGAAGACTTTCTTGAAGAAGAGTTGGGCGACTCCTTCAGCGGTGATGGTTTTCTTGCAGGGACAAAGAATTACCCCCTTCGTAAGGCCATGGTCTACCACGACCATGACAGAATCAAAGCCCCCGGACTCAGGGAGGTCAGTGATCAGATCGACGGAGATTTGCGAGAAGGGGCGAAGCGCAGCGGAAGGGATCGGGGAAAGGGGAGGGGAGGAAGGATGTGTGTCAAACTTCATCTGCTGACAAAGGGTGCAACCAGTGACGTAGTGTCGGATAAAGGTACCCATGCCAGGCCACCAGTAATCTTGTTTCACAAGTTCTTCGGTCTTAAAACGACCCGGATGGCCGGCGGTAGGGTGATCATGGTGAAGAGAGAGAATGCGTCGGCGGAGAGGAGCAGGGACGTAAGCACGGTCCTTATAGAACAGGGTACCATCATCAAAACGCCAGTCAGAAAGGGAAGATTTCATGGGGGGAGCATTAAGACCATCAAGGGCTTGTTGCGCAGCAAGGATGACAGGGTCAGAAAGAGGGTCGGTGGATTTTAGGGCGTTAGCGAGGTCGGTATCAACGAGGCGAGCGAAGAGTGAATCAGGGAGAAGGGTGACGTCAGTATTATCACAGGTATCAGGAGCATGATCAGGGCGACGGGAAAGGGCATCAGGGGCAGCAAGTTTGCTCCCTGGAACGTGGTGGAGTTCAAGGTCGAATTCATTCAGGGTTAATTGCCAACGGGCTTGGCGACGGGTGAGATTCTGGGTGGAGCGGAAGTAAAGGAGATTAAGATGGTCGGTAAAGACAACGACAGGATGAGGGTTTCCTTCCAGGTAATGACGCCAAGCTTTGAGGGCGCGAATAATGGCAAGGAGTTCCCTGTCATAAATCTGGTAGTTACGTTCGGCGGGGTTAAAGGATTGTGACAAATATCCACAAGGATGATAAACGCCATTTTCATCGGTCTGCAGGAGGACTGCACTGGTAGCGACAAGGGAAGCATCTGTTGCAAGGGCGAATTGTCGGGAAGGATCAGGGTTATGGAGGATGGGTTCGGAGAGGAAACATTTCTTCAATTTCTGGAAGGAATCGGTGCAGGTTTGTGTCCATTGGAAATGAACATCTTTCTTTGTTAGATCAATCAGGGGTCGGGCGATGTCAGAGTAGTGGGAAATGAAATGGTGGTAGAAGTTGCAGAATCCAAGGAATGAACGGACTTCTTTAATGGAAGTAGGGACTGTCCAATCGCTAATACCGGATAGTTTAGTGGGGTCCATGGCTACCTGCCCAGGACGGATAATCATTCCAAGATAATCAACTTCTTGTACGTCAAAAGAACATTTTTCGGGTTTCAGGAAAAGGGTTTCTTTGCGGATGATTTCAAGAATTTGACGGGTTCGATTCTGGTGTTCTTCAAGGGATTTCGAGAAGATGAGGATATCGTCCATATAAACAATCATCCATCCTTCATTGATTTCTTTCTGGAAGGTTTGATTCATGTACGCTTGGAAGGTTGCCGGTGAATTGCACAACCCAAAGAACATGACCTTCGGTTCAAAGAGTCCATATGAAGTCGTAAATGCCGCTTTCCAATGGTCATCAGGATGGATAAGGATATTGTTATAGCCGGATCGGACGTCCATTTTCGTGAAGTATTTCGCGTCTCGAAGTTTAGCGATGAGGGGTGGAATCAAGGGAAGTGGGTATGCATTCTTTATCGTCCATTCGTTAATGTAACAATAATCTTGACAGGGTCGTAAGGAACCCCCTTTCTTGCTGACAAAGAAGAAACCACTAGATTGCGGCGATTTCGATGGTTGGATAAAGTCTTTCGCAATATGTTCATCTAAGAAAGCTTTCACAGCATCAGTTTCTTTCGGGGATAAGGGATAGGTTTTCGCAGATTTGGGAATGAATCCAGGTTTCGTTTCGATTCGATGGTCGACACCAGGTCGGGAAGGAGGGAGTTGGTTTAAGCCGTCTTTGGCGAAAACATCAGCAAAGTCGTGGAGATAAGAGGGAACAAGTTCTTCAAAGGGTTTCTTCTGCTTCTCTTGGGTTTCTTTGAGAGCGAATTCTTGCGCTTTGTTACTGGTTTTCACGTTTTCTTCATCAACTTGTCGTGCAAGTATCCAGGAGTTTCGAAGTGGAGTAAGGGCGGCTGCACGGCGAACTTCGGTGCGAGAGGTTCCGTCATGTGTAAGCGGTGTGTCAAGGGAGAGGTTCTCAATAATGGTGACAGCGGAGCCATCTTGAGCATACTCTATCAAGATTTCATTGTCGTTAATCTGATAGGTTGCGACATTGTTGACTTTTCGAGCAAAGAGAGGTTCAGTAGGGATATCATCCCAGACGTCTTCCTTGGTTTCATATTGGGGAAGTGGGTCTTCGTCGGGATCAGGGAGGAGAGGTGGTGGTAAGTCTTCTTCGGCATCGTAAAAGACTTCTTCTTCTTCTTCTTTCTGTTTCTTTCGTTCTAGGGTGCGTTTCCCATTTATGGGAAGAGGAGAATATTGCGGAGAGAACATTTCGGGATCTTCTTCATCTTCGATGGTAACTTTCTGTTTCAGGGAAAGTTTTGGGGATAATCCCCATTTCTTTCGGAAGATTTCTTCGAGTCGTAGGGATCGTTTCGTGGAAGGGAGTCGAAGGGTATCTTGGGTCCAGTTGATATCAGGGTTCATGGCGGTAAGCCAGGGTTTTCCAAGAAGAATCATATCTTGGTCGCTCATATTCATGACGTTGAATTTTCCTATCATGAGTCGATCGTCAATCTTGATTGCAAGATGACAGTAATGAGTAATGGGATTCTTGGAGATCTGTCCATCTGCGTTTCGGATTTTCCAGGGTTCTTTGAACGGATGGATGGGGATTTTATGTTTTCGGACGAACATCCAATGAATGAATGTCACTCCAGCGCCGCAGTCGACAACGGTGGTTGTGTGCAATGATTTATCGGGATGTATGGAGGAGAAGATGGTCGCCAGGACCCTTAATTCTTTAGTCTTTCCTACATTCTGTGCAATACGTACATCTATACATGGAGTGGCTGACATTGCGGCAGGCTCCAGATTCAAAAATCCACACGTCTGAGAGTGACGTCATCTTCATCGTCGAGATCTTCGATCTTGCTGGTGGAAGTTTCATCACCAGGCATTTCATGCCTTACCGGTTGCTTTCCTCTTCTATTATCTCCGGTTTCGGTCCTTCGGTGTGGGAAACAACTCCGCAGTAGGCGGATATAATGTAAGGTCAAATGCTATACCTGCTGCTTCACTTGCAAGGCAAGAACGTTCGACCCTAAAGGGGTCTGCTACTGAGATAAGTCTGATAGTTAGTATCTAAGGTCACGGAAAGGTAAAGGAACAAGTCCGAAGGTATGCGGACCAAGTCCGGAGGTCAAAATGTCGGGTCCGAAGGTATACTACCAAGTCCGAAGCGCGGGAAAGCGGGTCCGGAGCTTCGGGTCGTCGGGTTATGGGTAATAGCAAGGGAACGGGTTCGGAAAGCGTCGGACTATGTCCGGAAACAAGGGAAAGTCAATGGAACGAG
>JABBWA010000615.1:0-22886 GCA_016628065.1 Suillus lakei | reverse complement strand
ATCAGTTTGCCAAAATATGTGGGTATGGAAATTCATTCGCAGTTCCTATTTCTTTAGCTTATGGTCTCGACCAGTTTCGATTCGAAGTCCAGAACCTTTTCGACCAGCTCAGTCCACTGGTATGTATCGCATTCATCGAACTTTATCACCGATTCACGGCTTTATCCAGGCGAGGACACGCCAACGGGTGCGAGACTTGAACAGCTCATTGAGATGTACTTGCCACTCTTCGAGTACCTTAGCTCAACTCACGAACTGATTCCTGTCATTGTGATCACCCGGTCGCCTGCTTTCGACTGGGCTCGAAACCTTTGAAACCGCGCAGACGAAGTGGTGAAGGCACCGAGTTGCACGAGTGTCAACCTGCAGTTGTTGAAGTCCCACATCCAAAGGGAAAACGTGTTAGTTTTTTCTCCTTGGCCAATCAGCTCGATCTAAATGAGAGAGAAATGCTTCAGTGAGGGAGAAATGGAGACCGATCCCACTGCCCTCGAGGAACTTACTGCGGGCAACTCACGGCCTCCGAAGCCCCAGTGTCACTCAGCAGTCTAGTGGGGCAACTCAGACCCAGCCATCTTCGCAACCACAGGCTACTTGTCTCCTCGTCATCCCACCACATCCGCCGTCGCCGCTACTTCCGCAGTCACAAACGTCAATGATCTCACACCCTAACATAATGATAAGACAGGCTGGGTGCTGGAGTCGCTTTTGACTCTTTATTGGTTGTCTGTCTCTTGAGTATACTGACGGTCATCATTGATGTACGATTCGCTCTAGTGATTTCTATGTTTTTATCAGTGTAATATCTCTTGATTGATGTGTTCTGCGGCCTCTGCCTACTCATGCTACTCGCTCTGCTACATCATTATGTTTTCGAACCATCCTCTCCTACAATACTGCGCGCCTTTTCATCTCCCATCACCGCACATATCTCACGCTCTAGTTGTACATTCCATATTTGAGGGCTTGTCATCGTTGACGCCTCAAGGCCTCATGCGCTATGTTGGTTCTATCTGTTTTTGAACCGTACTTCGTCGAACTGATGCACATTGATGAAATCCCGCTGGTTTATGCGAATATTAGAACATTGAAATAGCTGAGACAAGACATCAGTATGGGGAGCTGTGGTATACCGCGATATGGAAGCAGGATTGAAGGCTGCATCTGCACAGCGACAATTGGATGGGAAAGGTGCCTGATTCTAGGTACGGGTAAACGATAAAGACAGGAGATGTTACAACAAGATGGACGATGTAGAGAGAATGGATGGTGACCGAGGATACGGTGAATGCAGGAAGCGGAGCGGCATATGCGAATGGATGAACGAAAGAGGGCAGAATCAGGGTGCTGACCATGAAACATGTACCAGAGTAACGAGAAATTGCAGGTGGTCGCGGGGAGATCGCCAGTGGCTTAGAGGGAACAGGCGCGCGCGCGCGAGGGTGACGCGGGCGGCGGTAGGGCCAGGTTAGCGGAAGCACGAGGAAGGTTTTGGTTTGGCGTGTGGGGTAACGTCAGGATAATGGAAGGGGTTGCCGCAGATATCGAGGGCGCGGCTGGAAAAGTGTGCGAGCAGTGTTCGAAAGGGAAGCTGTCGCCATATGTGGTCGACGATGATGAAAAAAGAAAACGACACAATATTCGACTTACGCGGCTGCCAACGTCCTTGCAATTGGGGTCTTGAACCCGTGAGGGTGTTCGGACTTTTTGCCAGAGGGAGTTGAGGGAACCGAGCTCCTAGCTGGGGCACATGAAACTCTCAAAGCACAGATGCGTAACCCCTGAAGCTTCCTCAGGAACATGCGATGCTAAGCTTCACCCTTATCTTTACACCGTTACTAATGGAAATCTGATTTGCCATCAGATCAATATGGCGCCTATGGCAAAACAAGCGGCTTGGCCAGTGCAAAGCGTTATTCGGGCCACTATGTTCTTCCTTCAGCGATAACGAAAGAACTTGACTTGATATTTTGTACTGGTTGTCTGACTACAATTTTATAGATACGGTTGTTCAAATACATACGGCTATACCATTGAATGTCTTGAATCTCTCTTGTGAGCCCTTCAAGTTCACAAGACTCCATACTTCGCACAGGTGCCACGCTGCCAGTAGGTCGTTATGCAATTCGAATTTTATTATTATAGACCTGCGCTCGCAAATCCAATCCAACCCTGCAAGATATGATGCCTTCTGAATCGAAACATACTGCCAATCAAGGTTTTTCGGGCGCGTATGCAGACATCCTGACAAGCGCTTAACTGAACGTTCTTGCACCTATCAACGGCGTAATGGTTGCATCTTTGGCTAGCCCTGTGACCTTTGGAAGTTATCCTACTATGTGCATATTGGTAAGTAACTGCCCAAAGGATCGCCTGTTCCCGTGCAGCACGGAGGAGAAGACTTCCTGAAACACTGCCAGTGGTCCGCGTAGGTCAACAATCGTCAGTCCTGCATTGTTCGATTGAATGTCGCGAACGGTCATCTTCCTATAGTTCAATTGACAATCCATGCGAGCTTGTGCTTGTGTTCTTCTGGGTTGAGGAAGAAAGATTGGTTGATCTTCAAAAGCTCCGCTAGACATGTAAGCCCTTCTACCTTCTACAAGAGATTACTGATGTAATTTGATTTGACACACTGATCCATTGTAGCCTTGTATGTACATTTTGCATCCTCGCACCCCTATGAATGGTGACAAATTCGTCCCAGATTTTTGGTGTCCTCACAGTACAGCCTTATCATTATCTTCCACTTCCGTTTATGTTGCTTCTGACGCCCAATGTTGCTTCTGACGCTCAAGGATATTACATATACTTGCCTTGCTTAAGTAGCTGCTTCAATATGGTTTGCAACGTGGTGTGCAAAATAGTGAACTATTGCACCCAATCTTACGGCAAGTTTCATAGATGCTGGTGTGGCCCATGTTCTGCAGCACATGCATGATGACTTTCTGTAGAATCTCCCAGTGGACGAAAATAGATTAAGGTTTATAATAAGGGTGCAAAATATGTTGAATTGCCAATGCGTTAATGTGACTATGAGCGCCAGGTCCGTCTTCCTGAAGTAATGATATTCATTCTAATCCGAATATCGTGAGCCTATGGAAAGTCACCATCCAATATTGTGTTAGTATCCCCCCATACACGCGGAGCGCTGCCGTATGATTGCACCTTCGTGGGCATATATATTACTTTGTTCGACACAATATAAAACCTTGCTGATGGGCCCCATCATCTCACACACTCCCGGGCCAGTCACGTAGCACCTTGGCATTTTGGGGTAGCCTAACTTTACTCAACATTGAGATGTCGACTAGTTCTTCTGAGGTATGAAACAAGCAAGAACTCAGCAGCACGGTTCTTGACATCTTTAACTACAGACATCCAAGTCATGTAGATGTTCCAAGGATAAGGGGAGAAACCTGGTTATTTGCATTGGTGTGTGTTTCAACTCTCAGGTCCAGATGACAATTATTGAAGTCCGCAGATGGGACATCAAACAAGTATAGTGATAAAGTAGGTCGCCCGATGTGCACACCTTCTGATGTGTTTTGGGGATCAACATCCATATACAGAACACCAATATCGTCGAATTATATAGCGAGATAGTCAAGGATGACAACCAGTTGACGTATTACAATAGTGGCATAGGAACGTATGCTAAGGCTGATGGTCTCTCGCATACACATTTGATGGAGCAGGTTGCGAGAGTTTTTGCTCTCGCTTTTGCACAGTAAGTATCATATATTTGACCCTCATTGGCTCGCAGTAACGGTAGTAAAGTAATATCAGCCAAACCATTATGAACGCCTACAGATGGCTCTCAGACAAGTACCACCCTGGAGATAAGATTTTCCTGTTTGGTAAGCTCCCTGGATGTCGCACATAGTCAGTTTTACTAAAAGGCGAGGCCAGGATTTTCGAGAGGTGCATACCAAGTGCGTGCCTTGGCAGGAATGATCCACGAAGTATCCATCAACTCCGATCTATGACCTCAAATCTTGTTTGTTCATTACTCTTTTGATAGGTGGGGCTCATATTACCCGGCAACATAGAACAGATCCCCTAGTGAGTATATTTGACGATTGTTCTTGACTGGCCAGCTGACTTCAGTAGTGCCTTCGAGCTTTACTCCGCCATCAACAGTGGGAAGCCGGAGGATAAGGAACTTGCTGCGGGATTCAGAGCGACGTTCTCGAGACAAAGCATAGGAATACATTTCATCGGCGTATGGTGAGGGTTATAACCCTGGGTGTGACCATACTATCATAATTGATACACCATACAGGGACACTGTTTCGTCTGTTGGTTTCAGGAAGGCCAATAATTTATTACCGTCCACCGATACATGTGATCATGTTTGCTACTTCCGTCAGGCACTTGCACTAGATGAGTGCAGGGTGAAATTCTTGCCGGAGTATGTCTATGGGGGCATGTGCGATCAATCTCAATACAAACCAGCACTACATCCCGAGGACAAAGATCATGTGAAGGAGGTTTGGTTTGCCGGTAGTCATTCGGATGTGTATGTATCCCCTGCACTGGAAGGCTATCCTTTGATAACTTTTTTCAGTGGAGGCGGAAACAGAAAAAAGACGGGCAATGCGCTTAATTTCCAAGACATCCCTTTACTATGGATGCGTGAAGAAGCTCTCGAGGCGTGGCTTGTGTTCAATTCTCCCAAGGTAGATTTCGGATATGACTTGAATCCCAAGATTACCCACTCGTTAACCATCCCATGGTGGCTGCTTGAGGTATTGCCTATCAGACGACTTCGCTACAATAACTCTAATAGGCATACGACAATGTGAGTGGTACCTTAAATATTCCTCCATTTGGCTTACATGTTGAGTACTTGTAGACCACATCTTGGAAAAGGTCGCATCATATTACCTGGCCAAAAGGTCCATGCGTCAGTTCTGTTTCGTACCCACTATCGGTCACAAGCAAATTTCTGGAGAAATCTCCAGCAATGGCCTGAAGCAATGCACTGGCACATTGTCTCCGATAAGAAGCTACTATCAGAGCTTCGCTCTGTCTGGGAACAATCTCCTCTCAAACGTTCGACTGCTGAAGCTCTCGTTGGTGCGATTCACAAGAAGCACACCCTTGATTATGTTGATCTTTTGGTATTCATATGTGCATTTGGTGAGATTGTTAGATGATTGTGACGTGCTGTCCTGATTTTTGAGAATTTCAGACTTTGGAGTTGAGGTAGTTCGGAGTGTGAATGCACTTGAGACGCTCCAGGACATACTCGGTATCAATAACAAACCTGTAGAAGGCGCTAAACCAGTAAATGTCAAAGTGGGGGGATCCCCTCCAATGGATCCCGAGAACAACACCAGAGAGGAACCTGATGCTCGTCTATTGCGCCTCAGCGCATTCGTCGCGTACTGCGAAATTGGTATGCCTTGTCTTTCCATCGCTGCCTTGACGAACTCTCAGAAATGCACAGTGGAGGACAAGGGCATGATCACGGGAAGAATACTAGACAGTGTCAATGTCCCCGCCATGCTCAAAGACGAGAACCCAATATACCACAGCAGAGCTTGTGCAGCTCTTCCAGTTCTTTGCAAGGTCGAAATATTAAAAATCAAGCTCCTTCAAGGGGATCTGATTAATCGAATTGTTGACCTCTGTTGGATGACCGGTGAAAGTAAATTAACTGCGATGAGGACACTGACATTCCTTGCCCAACGCTTTGGTGAGTTGCATTGTCCATCTGGATTGTTTCAAACGCAACCCCTCATACTATGCAAACGAACTAAAGATGAAACATCTCGCATCCTTTCCCTACGATCCAATTTTATCCAACAAATCCTTGTTATGCTGAAAGAAAAATGTGAGTCTTCACCTCTCAATCCACATCTCTTCCTTATTTGTATCTCAGCAGCGAATGTTGTCGTTGCTGCATCGAAGATCTTAGCAGCTGTGGCCAGCAAAGGTCAGACACGACATAGATTCACAGAAATTAGTATGTTTTGATATTTCGTGTTCAGGGAACATCCCAGAGGATATAAAGCTTGTCAAGCGACTCAAGGCCTTGATCAAGCGTCATGATTTCTTTGTTACTCCGGCTGCGGTAGCCGCATTATGCGAGATTTGTAGCAATGGTTCAAGTACCCTTCCGATCCCTGTAATCAACGCTGATGCTCTTCCAAACATAGAACATCTCCGTACGGAGGCTATACGCCGCAATATCCTCGCCACATTGATTGATTTGTTCAAGTTCGATAAGCAAGGTTTGAGTGGTGGACCACATGGCTTAATGATACTCGCTGAATTCGGTCCGTATCTAAAACCATCTAAGAAGACCCCACTTACCAGAAAACTTGTTCTGTTACTCAGAGGACGTGCGCAATGAACTCGCACGGGGTCCGCACATCGGCAGACTAGTTGCGCTTTCAAAAGATAAAGTGGTAGAAAAGAGCAATAAGGCAACTGATGAGCTCACAAAGCTATCAAAACATAGTGGGATCTGTCAAATATTTTGCTCTAGGAAACTAATATTGTCTCAGATGAACTCCGCAAACAAATTATTGATAGAGGAGGTGTGGACAGCATAGTCGATAATTTGGCGAAACCAGACCACGCCTTATTTGCTGCAGATGCGCTTTTGACTCTCGTGGAATATGGTCAGTTCTCTGAGGTATTTTGTTGACAAGTTTAACTGGGATACGTTCAGACGACGCTAAGGAACGGATACTGAACACTGAAGTAGACCTGAATTTACTGCGGATGATCGAGGAACGCATCTTTGACGGAACAATTCCAAGGGAGGGCATACATATTCTTGCGGGGATATTCAAACATGGTTTGAACATTTGGTACTTCTGTAGTCTATGGGGCTCTTACGAGTTGTGCAGATAACTTGCGATCCATGATGTTAAAACCAAAGAATCCGCCGTCACTCATTAACGGTTCTTGGCATTTCCGCAGCAAGGATGCACCCCAACGGTTTCTCAAGAAAGCGGCAAACGACACTCTGGAGAAGACAATACACAGACCAGCGAAGGATGACTCTGATCGGCCTGAGTACCCGGAAAACATTATTGGGATTTTGCGCAAGATGATCGGAACCCCTCAACTTGACATCCAAAGGAGCACTATTGAATATCTGCGCGTTATCACTGATCATGGTTGGTTTGCATGTTACTTGCTATTGAGAATGCACGCTGATTAAGATACAGAGGACGCACGTCAGGAAATGGTTGGCGTCGGAATGTTAAACCCTCTTTTGTGGTGTCTGAATGACGAGGATGTGGACATTAGGGCTCTCATAGATGTTTTACAAAATGTTGCGCGTCACGGTGAGACTTTCAAGGCAACCCGTTGCATAACATGCTCATGAAAACCTCAGAGTTGTTACGTCGTGAAATTATAGAGAATGACACAATACTGGCTGAGATGCTCAGTAGTCATTATCCTGTCGACATTCTCCGCATGACTGACACATTGGAAGCTTTATCGTCTCACAGTAAAAGCTCAACTAATTCTGATATTTTAAACTAACAACACTTTCAGGAGATATACGCCAGAAAGTTCAAGAGATATGTAAGTATGAAAACCTGGAGGAGGATACGCCACAATACTTAGATCCGGATCACCACCCCCACGAACGTGGTCAGCTGTTTTCCAACATTTGTTCTCGTCGTATTGAAGCTTGCTTTCAGATCTGTATACCTCTGCAAGCAAGGCCATCGGGTTGATGATCACATCATTTCGTGGTGACGATGAAGGTCGTAGCCAAAATCTTGACGACTACGATGACTAGCCTCGTACTTCCGAGCATTGGGTTTCATTTTCTTTAGCTTCCTCATTCTGAAATGCATAAGATCAACTATAGCTGACAAAAAGAATGAGCTCTGTACCTGCACTTGGAGGAAGGATAGGGATCGAGCACATACTGCTGTTCTTGGGGTATTGTCAAAAGTATAGAGTGTATAGAGTGGTGGGAGGCAAATTCTAGCAAATCTACTCACTCGTATACGCATTTTGGATCCTTCGAACCCTTTCGTCTAAGTCTTCTCAGGAACGAACTTGAAATCCACTTGCAAGTGATAATCAATCAACGACGCTGTTCCTTTGTACATTTACTGTTCGTTACACTCTGATAATATTATCTGACGATGATTGCCTTTGCGGTGGCCTCTAGCTACTCATATTTACCTCTCGTCAGATGCACAACGTACGACGGTGGTAAAACAAATTGAACCTCTTTCAGCTTGAATGAGACAAAATCACGCTGAATGGAACCGGGTAACACGGCGTGCTCTCATTCATATTCAGATTCCTAGTATGTGTCGTCGTCGTAGAACATCCTGCAGTTCATGGTGGGAGGGCAGGTAGGCACGGTGTTTTCATGACGAGTCAAGTCTTTAACAAGGTCCTCTAGCCGACTGCGTGACTGCTCGATGTCAAAAAGGTCCATCGTTCGCAGGGCGTAACGCAGCGGGAACAAGACATCTTTGCTTACCTCGAGTGTTATGAAGAGGTTGCGGACATGAGTCTCATGCTGGAGGGGTTCGATTCTTCTTTTGTTAAGGCTAACAGCACTCAGGGAGGAGGCCGGACATGAATCAGAGGAATACGGAGGGTGTATCATTGGAACGATTCGGGGCAAGTATGTAGAATGTTTAGGTAGACGTGGACATGCTCTGTCGGCTGGCTCGCCTTGAAAAGCCTACACAAACGTTCATCTTACGAAGAAGAGTGCTAGTATGCCACGTCCCTTCAATCGCGTAAGGAGAAGTGTAAAAGTGCGCAGGTGAGATCAGTATTGCTTTGAACAAGTGTGACTGCCCTAGGAATGGCCTTTGCCATTGTATTCGATCTGTCATTCGTCACGATAGGGTGTCATAGTTGAAGGGTCGTACGTGCGCCCACCGTAGACAGCCAACCAGTGGAGCTTTGGATATCGCTTGTTTCTGCCAGTCAGATATATGGGGAGAGATACCAGAGCCCGTCGAAGAAGAGGATGAGATATTCCTCGGTCCTCCCAGACGGAAGCGTTCCAGACCGAACTGCACGCCCGACTTGCTTGATGATGAATGATCCTAAACGTGCGTCGGGCATGCGAGACATCACAGATGGAGAAAATATACCGCTGAAACTCGTCTTTTGGGCACCGTGTCCTGTCAAGATACACCCTTTTGAGGTTCTCTATGCGGTAAGCGGTGATGGTGAGAGAGTTGTTTATACGAGCAATGTGGTCTTGCCTCCATGAGCTGCATTCACTAGCCAATAGCCATAGAAGAATCTAGGGGAGATCAGTACAAGATAGGTCAGCGAAGAAGGCTGCTTACTTTCCAAGTACAGGATTCAAGGGCCTGCATCATTGCTTCGTACCAGCGGAAAGTGTACGAAACTGTGCCTCGTTCAAATGAGGACTCCCAGGTCTGATGTATGTTTGTATACCAGGTAGTCGGTTGCGTGTTCAAGTGGGGTCGATGATGACTACCATCTGTGTTGTATATTATGGTGATTGATGATTTCACTGTCGGTGCACAACCCAGGATGCAACTTTTGTCGTAGTACTGAGGTGCACGCTAAATCACCATGCACATTCCACAATGACAGAGAGCAAACAAAATATCAGCGGGCCTCGTTGGTTATGCTGGTAGGGGCTACGGGCAGTAAGGTGCGGTGGTGGTGTTATGGGGACGAACTGAGGGCCTCTGTATATGCGTTGCCCGCTCGGCCGTCCGCCGCGCATGCTTTACCTTTAGCATCGCTTACGGGTCCGAAAACGTCTGCGTCTGGTGCGTGGTTGGTTTTCTTTGCTGAAAGCGTGGGTACTTGGACATGGTGCCGCCTCTTTTCTTGTCATTTCCTCGTCCTCGTGGTTTCAAATTCTGTAAATGCAACATCACCTCTCTTTCCCATCCCACCACCTCTGAATCATCTCCTTTAATGTTGACCCTTGTTTTCGCTGCAAGTTCTCCTGTATGCATGTAAAAAGATGTCGAGGTGGTTTTGAGGTGTGGAATGGTCTGGGTGGGGTGACGGTGACGGGAACTACATGGATCATGAGGGATGGAGTGGTGGGCGGGGAATGGTCTGTCCAAATATCAGCGTTTCTGTCGTTGCGGGACTATCTACAGATGATAATCAGTGCAGATCAAATGAAGAATGAAGTGAATGTACCGGTATCTCACAAGGCAACACGCACACCTATTGTTCCGTCCGCCCATAAGAAGAGATATATGATGGGCAGAGTATGTTTTCAAAGTAGACACGAGAGAGGGCGGTAGATGGATCAATGTCTCTGTGGGATATGACTCGGGCAAAGAAAACGCTCAGTGCGAGTAGACGACGAAGGCAGAATATGATATAACGAGGTGGAGAATGTAGACGCAGGAAGTAGAGCAACGTATGTGACGACTTGGAGTATTCCATATATTGAAAATATCGACTGACGGAGTCACGGAATGCGACCCGAAGCAGATGATTCTTGGGCGCTTCAGCTGCACAGTTTATGCTGTACATAAGCTGTGAAGCGAACACGAGGACAAGGTATGTAGGAATGTACCAGGAGGCAGTGAAGTCAACTCTGGCTTGACCGAAACGCCCATTGTGCCCTGCTATCCGCCCCTCGTTGTTGTCCTCGTAAGTGATGATTTCGGAATTTGATGGATGGAAGCTGAGACGGAGGTGCACTCGGTAGCATAATTTCTAGAGCATGGCTTCAGCTTCATCCACCACTAAAACAAAGGAGACATCAGCGATAACACACTGCCAGAAATTTGAAGGACACACTAATGCTATCTGGGGTGTTATACATCTTTCAGGCGGAGAGCGAATCATGACTGGTTCTGCGGACGGCTCGCTGCGAGTATGGAACTTGAAGAACGGGAAACAGATAGGGGACGACTGGAGAGACGGAGAAAGTAAAGTGTTGACGATAACGTTGTCTCTGGACGGGAAGAAAGTGGTTAGCGGGAGTGAGGATGGTGCAGTGAGGGTGTGGGACATTGACACAGGTAAGATCATCGCGAAATGGACGGGGCACACGCAAGCAGTGTGGTCTGTCTGCTGGAGTCAAGATGGTCGGCAAGTGTTGAGCGGATGGGACGTGCGCGTGGAGAACGGAGAGACCATCCTCGCACCAATCAAGACGGGGCACAAATACACATGGGCAGTCGTCTATTCGCCAGACATGACCATGTTTGCAACTGCTGGATGGGACGAGTTCGGAGACTGCTCCATCAAAACCTGGGATTCCAAGACAGGCGAACTTGTTGCGACTCTCAAAGGGCACACCAGTTGGGTGAATTGCCTGGCTTGGACCCTGGACGGAAAAACACTTATCTCTGGGTCAGACGATAACTCAATTAGGATGTGGAATGTCAAAACGTGGAAGCAGCTCGCGGTTCTGGATGAGCACACCGACACTATCTATGGCATTGCAATTTCTCCAAATGGCCGCATCCTCGCAAGCGCATCGGGCGACAAGACAGCGCGATTGTGGAACCTCGATGACGGCCAGCCCATCAGTGCGCCCCTCCAGCATGCAGATAAAGTAAATTGCGTGTCGTTTTCCGCTGGTGGAAAGCTACTAGCAACTGGCTGTGACGATAACATCGCGTACACATGGAATGTTGCTGCGATCATTAAAGAAGCTGGCCTCAACGAACTTCTATCATCAAAGGTAGGTACACCTACCTCATTTCATCGGCATCCAAGAACTGAATTCGCTCTCAAAGGCTGACAAGTCAGCACTCCATGTACGTGACACCTCCATTGAAAGATATTGTTTTGCTCAAACATATACATCTAGGCAAATGCTACACGACGTCCAGTCCAGCAACGTCCACCTGCTTATCGGGTGCCCCAAGGTTTCTTCGATGGAGCCCCACCAGGTCATTCTCATGTACGCTATCACTATCATTTCGATTTTGTTTTCCTGACCTCCGTGATCTCAGTCCTCTCCGCAAAACCGCCGCTCCTCAGCACGGCAAGGAAGCACACTTCTGAGTCGTTTATTCCACCGCGGCCCCTCCGATGCCCATGATACATCACCGTCCTCTCCTCTCGACTGGGCTCGAAACCTTTTCAAACGGCATGGACAAAGCGATGGAGACATTGAATTGCACGAGCGTCGCCCATCAGTTGTCGAGGTTCCATATGCAAAGGGGAAACGTGTATGTTCCTTCTCTTTCTCTGACGTTCAACCTGACCTGATATCACGTAGAGGATTGTTTCAGCGGCGGAGGTTGCTGCAGCGAAGGAGAAACAGAGACAGAGACAGAGACAGAGACAGAAAACGAAACCATTACACTCGAAGAACTCTACTGCGGGCAGCTCACGGCTTCCCATGCCTAACGTCACTCAACCTTCTCCGCAACCACAGGCAGCCGACTCGTTGTCCACCACACCTGCCATCGGCGGTGCTACCGCAGCTACAACTCCAACCCCCTCACTCCTAATAAGACGCGCTGGACTATGGTCACGCTTCTGGCTCTTTATTCGTTGTCAGTCTCCTGAATCCACGGATGGCCATCATTAGTCTATGGTTGTCTTGTCCTTCGCTAGCTATTTGTCCCACTTGGTCTGTTTTGTTTCAGACCGTCATTTATGCACGATACCACACGCGTCACCATCTCCTACAATGTAACAGTTGAGCTATGTATTCCATGTCATAGCACCACCCATACATCACCGAAGTCACGTAAACGGAGGCGTCCCCTGTCGGCGAGTTCGTTTGAAGCGCCTACCCAGACTTTCATCTCAGATAGAACAGAGTGTTGGCATCTGTCTCTCAACAACGAGAATACCTCAATTTTGCCCTTCAATGTCGCAACAGTCTCAAAATCGCCCTCTCTGATACCCTGTGCATCACCATACGACTGCTTCCTGCTTCCTCACTCGGCTTACCTCGATGTGAGCAACCGTGATCTCATCCCTGGGCGGCGTGACATCATGAAAAGCTGTATCACTATGCGAATCTTTAGACATTGTATGCCACGTCCCCTAAAACACGTGAGGAGTAGGTGGGGTCAGCATTGCTTTTTGCGGAGAAATGGACTTTGCCCTTGTATTCGACCTGTTGAATTCATCAAAATGAGATCTCATGGATGAAGGGCAAGTGCGTGCGCTTACCGTAGACAGCCAGCCGATGGAGCTTTGGATGTGACTTGTTTCTGCTACTTTGATATATCAAGAACTGAAATTGAAAAAATTGAGAGCACACAATAGTCCCGCCAGACGGAAGCGACACAGTGAGAACTACATGTCCACCTACTCGATGATGATACTTCTCCCTAAATGTACGTCAGCCATGCAGATCCTGACATGTGAAAGCAAACATACTACTGGAACTCGTCTTCTGTCCTGTCAAGATAACACCCTTTTTGAGGTTCTGTAGTATGCGGTAAGCGGTGATGTGTGGAGGTGAAAGATTTGTTCTACGACCAAAGTGGTCTTGCCTCCATGAGCTGCGTTCGCTGGCTAATACATGTAGAAAAGTCTAGGAGAGATAAAAGACAGCACAGAACGTTGCGTACTCTCCAAGTACAGGATTCAAGGGCCTGTATCGTTAGATCAGCTTCGGACCAGGGAAACACGTACAAGGACATTACATACTTCCTTCAGACACCAATGATTCGTTTCGGGAGGTGTACTGCCCTTTAACCGTACTCTGCGAACGAATTAAAAAATCAACCGAATGATGAAGAACCACGGTGTTTCTCCACTCAGAATGAACCACTTCAATACAACCAACCAACGCTCGGGCCTGGTCCGTCTCCCCACCGGCAATCGCAGCGAACGTCTCGGGGCGTTCACACCAGTGAGCTGAACATCACAATTAGATCGATATATGCCGCTCAATCATGGGTTCGCACCTGGAAACTCGATAAGTGAGGTAGGCACGATATTAACGGAGGAGCACGACAGATTGCCCGTAAAGCCAGCCAGCCTGAGGGGCGTCATATTGCCGATCAGGATCCGGGGGACAAAACAAGGATGGTAGATGGTGGTCACTCACAACTTCAAAAAGGGCGTCCAGCTGCTCTTCTGTGTTGCAGATACAGCCTGGGTAGATAACAGACCATAAGATACGAAAAGGCTCAGATAACGCGTTGCTTCAACTTGCGCCTGTCAGCGCTAGCGGCAGGATTTCGGATGCGCGAGTCACACGCGTAAATGAGCAGCAAAAATCGCACACATGAAGTCTTCAACTTTCCATTGCAAAAGCTTCTTGAATATGATGTTGTAAGCATTCCATCAGGGATCCTGGTGCTATGGCGACTTGGAGTCAACTTGGAGTCTTGGACATCCAGCTCGCGTTCTAACTTCTCTGTTTCTGAAATATCAGTAGTTCTGTCGTTGTGGGACCATCTACAAATGACAATCAGTGCAGACCGAATCAAAGAATCAAGGGGTGAATGCACCAGTATGTCCCAAGGCGACACGCATACTCATTTCCGTCCGCGCATCAGGAGAGAGACGCGATAGGCGGAGTGTGTTTTCGAAGTAAACACGAGAGAGGGTGGCAGAGAGATGGATGTCTCTGTGGGATATGAATTGGGCAAAGAAAATGCTGGGTGTGAGTAGACGACGACGACAGAATATGATATAACGACGGGGAGAATGTAGACCTGAATGCAGGAAGTGCAGCGGCGTATGTGATGAGCATGTCGTATATTCGGCTGAGGGAGTCGCGGAATGTGACCCGAAGCAGGTGGTTCTTGGGCGCTTCAGCTGCACAGCCTATGCTGTACATAAGCTGTGAAGCGAACACGAGGACAAGGCATGTATAAACGTACCAGGAAGGAGTCAATTCAACTCCGGCTTGACTGAAACGCCCATTGTGCTCTGCTATCTGCCCGTCGTCGTCGTTCTCGTAAGTGATGATTTGGGAATTTGATGGATGAATTCGGCTGAGATGACACTGCACTCGGTAGTAACAATTCCGGAGCATGGCTTCATCCGCCGCCACTAAAACAAAGGATACACTAGTGATAACACACCGCCAGAAATTTGAAGGACACACCAGTTTGGTCTGGGGTGTCTTACCCCTGCCAGGCAGAGAGCAGATCATCACTTGTTCCGCGGACGGCTCGCTGCGAGTATGGAACTTGAAGAGCGGAAAACAGATAGGGGAAGATTGGCGGGACGGAGAAGATATGGAGTCCAGTATAGCGTTGTCTCCCGACGGGAAGAAAGTGGTTAGCGGCGGGAGTGAGGATGGTGCAGTGAAGTTGTGGGACATTGATTCAGGCAAGCTTATTGGGAGATGGACGGGGCACACGCAAGCAGTGGAGTCTGTCTGCTGGAGTCGAGATGGTCGGCGAGTGTTAACCGGAGCCGAAGACGGGACTGCAAGGCAGTGGGATGTGGGGATGGGAGAGACCATCCTTGCACCAATCGAGACCGGGCACACATACGTGGAGGCAGTTGTCTATTCGCCGGACATGACCATGTTTGCGACTGGTGGACATACAGATGATGATGAGTCCTCGACTAAAGAACACAGCGAGCCAGTCAAAATCTGGGATGCCAAGACAGGCAAGCTGGTTGCAACCCTCAAAGGACACACACAAGCAGTGTTGTGCCTGACTTGGATCCTGGACGGAAAAACACTTATCTCCGGGTCAGACGATCACTCCTTTAGGACATGGGATGTCGAAACTTGGGAGCAGCTCCGAGTCACGGTTCTGGATGAACCCACTTCCTACGAGTGGGCCATTGCAATTTCTCCCAATGGCCGCATAATCGTAAGCACATCTTCTGACAAGACAGCACAATTGTGGAACCTCGAGAATGGCCAGCCCATTGGTTTGCCCCTCCAGCATGCAATAACAGTGGTTTGCGTGTCGTTTTCCGTGGATGGAAAGCTACTAGCCACTAGTTGTGACGACCACATCGCATACACATGGGATGTTACTGCGATCATTAAAGAAGCTGGCCTTGACGACCTTCTGTCAACAAATGCGAGTACTCATACTGTTTTCATCAGCGTCCAAGAACTGAATTCGCTCTCAAAGGCTGACAAGTCAGCACTTCATGTACGTGATATCTTCATTCAAGATCTCATCGTATTCAAATATATACACTCTAGGCTAATGCTACACGACGTCCGGTCCAGCAGCGCCCGCCTGCCTATCAGGCACCTCAGGGTTTTTTCGATGGAGTGCCACCAGGCCGTTCCCACGTGCGTTATCACTATGACCTCGATTTTGTTTTTCTGACGTCCTTCGTCTCAGTCCTCTCCGCAAAACCGCCTCCGCTCCGAAGCACCGCTCCGAGGCACCCTTCTTGGTCGTTTATTCCACCACAGCGTCTCTGATGCCCATGATACGTCGCCGTCCTCCCCTCTCGACTGGGCTCGAAACCTTTTGAAACGGCGCGGACAAATTGGTGAAGAAATCGAATTGCACGGGGGTCATTCAGCAGTTGTTGAAGTTCCGTATGCAAAGGGGAAGCGTGTATGTTCTTTCTCTTTCTCGGATGTTCAACTCTACTAATATCACGTAGAGAAACGCTTCAGCGAGGGAGGTTGCTGCAGCGAAGCAGAAGCAGAAAACGAAACCATTACACTCGACGAACTCTACTGCAGGCAGCTCACAACTTCCCAAACCCAATGTCGCTCAACCATCTTCCCAACTACATGCAGCTGACTCCTTGTCGTCCACCACACCTGCTGTCGGTGATGCTACCACAGCTATGACTTCAACGACCTCACGCCCTTACGCAACAATCAGACATGGTGGACTCTGGACACGCTTCTGGCTCTTTATCGGTTGTCTTTCTCCTGAATATGTAGATGACCATCATTAGTTTCTAATTTTCTCGTCCTTCACTGGCTACTCGTGCCGTTTACTCTGCTATGTTTTGAACCGTCATTTATATACGATATCACACCTCGTCATCTCCGTCTGCAATGTGTGTAACAGCTATGTATTTCATATTGTTGGGCTCGTCAATCCGATTTGCAAAGTGTACTACCCATATCTCATCCAAGTAACGGCTACGCATCAATACAATCACTCTGATAAAATCTCGTTGAACTTTGCAGGTAACTAAAACGCCAGAAAGGGGTTACAACGGAGCCCGGACCGAACGGAAGAATTTGCTTAGTGACTCCGAACTAGCAGCTGCCAGAGCTTGCTGCAGTCCATGCGCTTTGGAAGATTTGGATTCACGTACCGTTTTCTACCCTCCAGAACACATCTCCGCGTCATGACACCAAATTACGAATCTTGGTCAAAAGAAGAATTAATCACGCGTCTCAGGGAGCTGGAGACGAAAAAGCACACCAAGTCAACGAGTCACTCACCAACGTCTAAAAAACCATTCCATTTTTCGTCCCACCCGAAACGCAAGGTCGCTATCAAGTTCTGTTATTCGGGGTGGGAGTACAATGGTCTGGCGTATCAAAACGGTCCGACGCCTCTTCCAACGGTTGAAGATGTGTTGTTTAAAGCCTTTGTCAAGGCGAGGCTTGTCGATGAAACTGGCGGCTTGGATGGTTGTGGATGGGAGAAATGCGGAAGGACAGATCGAGGAGTGAGTGCTGCTGGCCAGGTAGTTTCGTTATGGGTTCGAAGTGCTCTTCCTACCGAAACTTCATCCAGTAGTCCAGCATCATCATCATCATCTAAGGACGACCTATCCACGGAGGACACTCCCCAAAACACTTCACTCAAGCCGTCCACCAAACACGAGCTGCGCTACGTATCCATCCTAAACCGCGTGCTCCCCCCAACAATCCGCGTTTTAGCCTGGTCTCCCATCTCCCCCAATTTCTCCGCCCGCTTCAACTGCAAACACAGACACTACAAATACTTCTTCACATCTCACGGACTCGACGTATCTCTCATGCAATCAGCTGCAAACCGTCTCGTCGGCGAACACGATTTCCGCAATTTGTGTAAGCTAGATCCAGGAAAACAGATTACCAACTTCCACCGTTGTGTCATGCGCGCGCAGATCAATCCCGTTTCTCCAGAGGCTGATGGCGATAACCGAATATACGTGTTTGATCTCGTAGGATCGGCTTTCCTATACCACCAAGTCCGACATATCATGGCAATCCTTTTCCTCGTCGGAACAGGACTAGAGCAACCATCCATCGTCTCAGCTCTCATGAACGTATCTCCTGATACGTCAAATTCACTACCCGACGCCCAATTACCACTGGTGGACCGCAAACCCGAGTATCAGATGGCAGATGCCCTCCCTCTCATGCTCTGGGACTGTGCATACGCAGACTCGGATGTCACATGGCAAATAGATGATGACGGTACAGAGAGTGGAACCGGCTCAGATCTCTATCACCAACTCCATTCCATCCACCAACGCTCCCTCATCCACACTACCCTAGACGAGCACTTCCTCAACGCTACCGCGCAATACCACTCTCCTCCCCCTCAATACTTCCCTTTCAGCCGGACAGGACTGACGCCTCACACACTCCCTCGTTCGACCTTGAGCCGAGAACCAGTCCTTGGTGTCCCACTTGGTGCAGGGACGTACAAGCGTGGTGCGAAGTACGTGCCTTTGTTGGAGAGGAAAAGACTTGACCACGTTGATGTGGCCAACGAGCGATGGCGGATAGGCAGAGGGAGCAAGTCTGGCAAGCAAAAGCAAGACGGGACTCTTGATGACGGGATTGAGTGAGAGGCACTCGTGTATGCCGTTGCAGACGTAATTGTTGTGCATACCGTTGTAGACGCGATCGCCGTTGGATAGGCCGAGCAATTACATAGATGTGATCGCCTTATTGATCACACAAACAACCCCAGGTGAAGTGTGAATGAGTCGGTGCGATACTACAATGGAGAAGTAGAAGAGTATATCAGATCATGCGCTCACACACATTCAAGTAAAATCGTGAATGAATCAAAGTGCATTGCTGCTGCGATAACTACACAGGAGAAGTAAATGAATGTATCAGATCATACGAGCGTTAATTGATATCACAGACGTCCAATCCAACCTAGAGCGTGGCGTCTGGAATCAAAAAGGATAGTCCGAAACATAGCAGAGGCAGACACATCGACGAGGCGTAATTTGGTAGAGGCACGCGAGAAATAATGGTAGGGGACGGGGTAAATGTCATGTGTTCAGGAGACAGGCAACGAAGAGCCAGAAGCGAGTCCAGGGTCCAGCCTGTCTGAGCATGGACGGAAGAGATGGCGTGGCCGGGCCTGGCCAGGTTGCTGTCGCGACGACGCGAGCGCGTTGCTTGGCTGTATTTGCAGAACCGGCACTGTCGGAATGTCAAATTTGTTCATCACCTGACACGAGAAAATCAAATAATATTTCAAATAACCTTGTTGTCAACTTGCTACGTGTGCATGAACAGTTAACATGATACGTCTCATCAATCTCATACAAGCCCAGCTAAATATCCTGGCCAACTCGATCCCCGACCATCGTTGCTGTGAAGATCAAGTGATGGTTTAGTACTTTTAGTCACGACCTTCCAGGCAGCGGTAGTGACCTTGAGTCTTACCGATGATTCCCTCCGCCGAATTCCTCACAGAGCCAGCACTTCCGCTCTCTGCCCAATGCGACCGTCATCTTTCAGTGCCATTAGTCTGCCTGCCTTCCCTCTACTGGCTTCCTTTACATTCTCACTTCAAGTTCTGCACCTATGGCGACGCCTCAGGGCTTCGCCAGCTTCTACTACATCATGTACGTCGTTAAGGTCTCATCTAGCACTATTTTACACACCTAATATTCTCAGTCCTCTACACGACCCCACGTCCATGATACACCATCCCGACTCCCTCTTTTCCATTGGGCTCGAACGACTTTCCCTCGGAGACCACGCGGTGCACAGATCGAGCCGGCAATAGTTGACGGTCCCGTATTTCTAGGACAAACGTGTATGTCAGCTTCTCCCTCTTGGGTGTTCAAACCCCATCTTATTTCATGTAGAGGAACAACAACACGAGAAAAACCGAGGCCAATTCCATTGAACCCGAGAGACGCTACTGCAAGCAGCTCATGACCCCCAAGCTGCGCGGCTCAGGCTCGGAAATCTTCGCAACAACAGGCTGCCGTCTCTACGTCGTTCACTGCACCTGCCCTTGTGGCTACTTCCGAAGCTATAACTTCGCACACTGATCCTCATGCAACGATAAAATATGCTGGATGCTGGACTCGCTTCTGGCACTTTACGAAGCTCTCTCCCATCTCATCCCTCAAACACGTAATTGAGACATAAGGTCGTTTGCCGTACACTTTACATATCCTGTTGTTTGTCATCAACACAAGTTCATCGTATTTTCGTATTTCAGAGGCAGACAGTAGCTGGATCGCAGCCGCAATAAATGACGTAAGATGTGACGACGTCGACAACAGACAAATCCGAAGTTCACAACGCGAAACTTTCCCACTGCAAGCGCTGGCAGACTTTGCCCTGTAGGCCAGGTTTCACATGCACACGCCATGGTCATTTTTCAACAAAATCCACAATATTAAAGGCTGCGAAACTTAATGTAAGCTTAATGTTTGGGACAAACAACTGCAAAGCTCTAGACTTGAAACCGGCACTCAACCGGCACTTGTACTCAACTCGTAAGTACTCGTGATTGTCTCGCTGCTTCGCTTGTCATTTTATACGAATCGCGTTATTGCGCTGTCATTGATCGATATATGCTGTATATAACCCGAATATCTGTCCTTTGCTGTCTAATGAAGCCGGAAACTCACTGCAGAAGATTTTGCCAGGTAAGTACTAGTATGAGGCTCAGAACAATATTCATGGATGGTTTCAGAGTCATTTGCGAAACTCTATAGACTATCATACAGCCTGAGAACTCGATAGCGTGACACCACGTATGAATCACAACCAGATGTCGGACCGTCCTCTCCGGATCCGAGTGGCCGCATCATGTTCTCCCAGCCAATATTGGTATTCATTTCAACGCTGCCTCTCAGAAGTCTAGAACGGATGATGCTCCCAAGTCAAATTAACATTCATGACGCAATCTATTTTGACTTCACTTCACACGCACTTAGCCTTTTTGCTTTATTGATCGGCGGTTTGAAATCCTCTTCCAGAATCCAGGGAGGACAGCGCTAGACCTCGCTGGAGGTAGGGCATTAGCCCTCGGTCCCACGTCTGCGAACCTGTCGTAATCGATGCATGATATCATGACGATAACCAGAACGTGGCAGACCGCTACCCCGTGCGTACATGACATCAGACTTTTCCGAAGTGTGAGCTCGCAGTCGCACATTATTAATTTACAGCCTATTGCGATCTATCGCGCAACGCAGATAGTAACTATCATTAATATCGTCACTAGGAAGTAAGGGAAGCACCAAGATGAGCACTCGATGCGGCGAAACTGTTTCTGAAACCCGGCTAAGCCGACGCCACGGCCTACGAGTGCGTGGTTTGATCGACTCAGTGCCAGTAGGTAACACCAAGCGAGGCACGCTTATCAGCTTATACTGTCTAGGGAAACTCGTGGCAATGTGTAATTCTCTGTCATACTGGACCTAGGGTACATGTATAATTTTGAATCGCCACGACGCCACCTCTCTCTCTCCCTAAGCTAGTTGCTATTCATCTGTCCCAGAGCTGTTACCGACTCTTTCCGTATGGCCTCCCAATACTCAGAAGAAACCGACGAAAAAATCGAAGAAAAGTTTGTGCAGGACGACAAGGTCTCAATCGACGAAGAGCTCAAGGAGGCTTACGTATTCCATCAACTTCCAACCCTTCAGCTCGATACTGGTGATGAATGTGTCAAATTTCGTCAAAAATGGTGGCAGTTATGGTGAGTGAAGCTGCTTTTACAAACAATACCCTCCTTCATCAGGCTGCGGGTAGGTTACCTAAGGACCCACCGCCTCCAGCTCCCCCGTCTCTGGAACATGCAGCGGTGCGCGAACCCCTATGCTAATTTCCTAAAAGACCCTTCTAATGATCAATAATGCGGTGTGCTACAGCTAACGCCTTTGGCCAATGCTTCGATTTTCTCTCAGTTCACTTACACCTGGATAAGCAGTTTCATGGTCGGTTGTTGAACCTCCACCCGAAAGTATACTGTCGTAACACATATATTCAGGTACTCGGATATCAGCGCACGCTACAAGCGTCTGATCTATATAAAATGGATCCGTCCCGAGAGTCAGCCGTCCTCGCCACCAAACTCGAAGCTGCATGGCAGCGGCATATCAATGCAGCAGCTGATTGGAATGCATGTCTTGAGAGGGGAGAGCTGAGGCCGTCTCTCTTGAAGCGTACCGGCTGGGCCCTACGTTCAATTTCCAGTAAAGGGCAGACAGAAGGCGCGACTTGGGCCGAGCGACGTGCGGCATTTCACAAACATTGGCGAGAATGTGATGGACGGAAAGAGGCCAGCCTTACATGGGCTTTGAATGATGTCTTCGGTAATTTGTTCTGGACCGGAGGTGTAATCAAGGCACGAGGATTCCTCGTGATCATCGCTGTAATAACAAATTGAAACGCCATTTTAGCTCGTCGGTGATACCGCACAGCTCATGTGTCCTCTTGTCCTTCGGGTAATACTGATCTGTCTTAGTTGTAGTAACTTCTGACGGATCTGTCCCCTGCAGCAAATCATCGTTTTGCAGAGGAGCGTTCCGCTGCAAGTGCTGCCGGAGAACCTGCCCCTAATATCGTTCGCGGTGTCGCCATGGCTCTTGGGCTCTTTGTGCTTAGCATGATCCAAAGTGTCTGACTCACCAGGTGTGTAACAAGTTGTAAGTTGAAGGTGAACCCCGTGCTAATGCACTTCAAGTTCCACTGGCGTTCAATGGCAACGGGCGTACTGACCAGAGCCGCATTGATAACATGTATTTACGAACGTGGAGTGAACCTCACAGGCAAAGCGCGTGTCAAACTTAAAACGCCACATTGGTCAACCATATTTCCACGGACGTGAGCAGGATTGATC
>JABBWA010000614.1:0-22943 GCA_016628065.1 Suillus lakei | reverse complement strand
ACAGCGATGCGATGATTGCGCGGGTGCCATGGCTCCGACCGCCTCTGCGATGGTAGTGTAATAGAGGGGGAATACGATTCCATACATAAAGTATGTGTAGCCTGCTCGGTCGGTGGCGAAACCGACCGTCCAATACCAACAGACGAAGAACAGCGACGAGCAAAATATGTTCCAGGGTATCTCGACCAGGATCTGAGACGTAACCAATGCAGTCCAGTTGTACATTCTGCTTGGACGCTCGCGGACTTCATAGATGGAGCGAATATTGATGTAGATTGATTGGAGTTGCTGAGTTATGGGAACACAAAGAATCGTTGCTAGGAAAATTGACTGCACTAAAATGAATGCATGACTTGCGAGCGAGCAAAAAAGAAACGTACGAAAAGCTTGTTCTGCGTCCCTTGCAAGGTGTCCTTGGAATTGAAGAAAGTAAAACCAATGAACAAACCACCTGCGATGTTGAGAATGATCTTCGCGATGAGATACGTCGGGTTACGCCAGTATGCTTGGAAGTTGCGCTTCGTAAGGACAACAGCTTGATGAATCCATGAGGTGGCAAATTCAGTGTGACGTTCCGTCTCAACCGATGGCCGTGCGCGGCCATCAACGTGTATCCGTTCAATCTGGGCTTGGAGTTCAACAGCTTCCGGAGATCTCTTCCAAATGTCATGCCAGTCGACTGAGGTGGTTGCAGTTGCGCCAGCTCCAATGGTATCCAGCATGTACTCGGCACTTATACCAATATGAAAAATATTTCAATGATGTAGACGAAGCGACTTACGGATTAGCATCAGCGTCGCAGTGAGAGGCTCCGTTGCGCTCAAAGTAATCCAGCATAATTGAGGATTTATGGCCGATATCACCGCAGTAAACGGTCTGACCACCTTTGCGAAGAAGTAGTAGCCTGTCAAACACCTGGAAGAGCTCGGCAGACGGTTGGTGAATTCTGGTTACATCTATTTAAGCGTCGCCTTGAAAAACACAGATCTAGCATAACTCACGTGCAAAGAATGGCCTGTCCGTTATCTGCCAATTCACGAAGGAACGTCATGATTGCCCATGCGGACTGGGAATCGAGACCGGACGTTGGTTCGTCAAGGAATAAAAGCAGTTTGGGCTTTGGAACTGTCAGCACATCATCGAATGTGGCTCCAAAGATATACCTTTGCTGCGAGCTCAACCCCAATATAGTACGCTTGCGGTGCTCAACACCCAGTGATCCAACGATAGCCTCAGCATAACTCTCAAGGCCGCACATGATAAGGCACTTGTCCACGCTGTTTATAAGTCTCAGTCGTGCGCATACAGTGAAAGATGTGAACATACTATGATTCGAGTTCCGCAGATGGGACAGACTCAGGTTGTCGTAGACGAGCGGAGAATAGAAGAGCCTCGCGAACAGTTGTTTGTGGCAAGTGAGTGTCCATTTGTTGACAATAGCCTCTGCAAGAGATTTCAACGAAAGATCTTGACTAGTAGCAGGTTCACTCACGTCTGAGCCTGGAAGTCTGCGGGAACTGGCTGCCCGTTGACGAACCGTTCACCCATGACAACTCCGACATCGACCCGTTGAGCTAAAACATTGAGCAACGTTGTCTGATACAAACTTTAACAAAGAATCCTGAAGACAGATATGCGACAAACCTTTCCGGCGCCGGATTCACCCATGAGAGCCGTCAATTTACCAGGTGCAACGTACCCAGAGACATCGTCGAGCAAGCGCCGTTCTCCTCCAGATACTGGTACGACGTATTGAATGTGCTGCCAGGTAAATACATCGTTGGTTGCTGGCTTTTCGAGGGGACTATGGGGTGCAGGTGCACCCGCGGTGCGCGTAGCACCACCGTCCAAGGATGGTGGCTGGATAGATTGCTTGCTGGATTTTTCTTCATCTTCCGTAATGGCAATGTCTTCAATTGCACTCGTCCCTTGCTTGAAGAGTGTTACCGCAGTATCAAACGCGGAGCTCGTGTTATACTCCGCGGCGACGAGCAAGAACACAAAGAAGCCAACCCCAAAAACAATGATGATACCGTAATTCTGCAGAGCACAAGATCTCAGCGAGGACGAGAGTGATTAGATGATCAACTTACTTGCCAAAGATCACTATACGAGTAGCCATATGACATGTTTACGAACCTGTTGCCGTCTACGGTGATCATGCCAGGCAGTGATCCGACAGTCGTGCAAACCTGGTTCGCCAGGGAAACGTTCTCGTATCCTGGACCTTGGGGAACAAGCGTGGTACAAGTAGCGTTCAGGGTGTGGAACTCGTTTGTCAGGATGGCCTCGAAGCCGTAGCGAAGAGGCTTCACCGGGAAGTTTAGCTCACATCATGAACAGAGAAAAGATATACTCACGTTCAGATATGTTATCCATCTGAGGGCGCCTGGCATACTTATGCGAGGAATGGTGTAACCAGTGTACAGGGAAACAAGTAGTACGGCGATACCAGCCATGGACGTTGCACCAGACTCATCCTTAAAACTGGCCGCGAGCATCCTGAAGAATGCCTTCATCGCAGTAGTCATAGTGAAGACTATCAAGAAAAATATACTGTAGACAAATGTCAGTCAATGGCGCTTCAGATACAGCACACGACGTGCACTTACAAGAACTGGGATGCCGTTTTTTGAAGGCCGACCATGAAGTAGAGAATGACGCAGAAAACAGCTTGAATAACAAACGTGATTGGGATGTCTACCACTGTGTGAGCAAGAGCCTCGATGAAGGGGTAGTACATCGCTGCTTTATGGTGGCGTAATACGATAGGGCGCTGGGCGAACAGGTCGGGAATTTCTGCCATCGCAGATAATGCGCCAAAGAAGAGAGAGCTACATGGTGTCAGATCGTCCCTACGTTTGACCGAACAAGACACTCACAAAAACAAGACACCTCCCCGAGAGAAAAACCCCGAAGTTGCATCAGGCAATTGCAAAAAAACTGCGCCCATGATGATGGCTTGGAAGATCTGGGCACTGATTGGTAAAGTGGAGTCAGAACGTCGTATCATGAACGTCGTATGAAAACGGACCATAGCTGTACCACCTGCGCGGTCAAGTCGCCCTTAATAATTTGCATACGGCGAACCATCACAGCCCTAACTTGCATAGGGATAGATATAGTATACGAGTTGCTCTTGGGTGCATGATGAGAATGCTCCATAACTGCGCTCAGCCGGTATGCGGCTTTGCGGTCAGGCTGGTCAACATGGAGCGCCCGATACTCGTCAATTGTCTGGCGATTAAGATGGCCAAGCTGAGACGCCTGGAAGTGGGCGGCCATCTCCTCGGCCGTTCTTGGCACTTTGCCCTCGAACCCTGACCTAATCTTCCGACCAATTGGGTCGGTGACTGATGATCGATGATCAGGGACGTGAGCGAGAAATGAAACAGGGCTGAGCGATAGAACGTACCACCAACGAGGAAATCTGCCGTAGTCTGCCTATTATGGGGTTCATAGCCCATATCGATGAAATATTGACGGGCGGCTTTGGCCGGCCCAAAATAGGCCATTCTACCTTCAGCAATGACACATACCTTGTCGAAGAGCTCATACAATTGCTCCCCGGCTTGGTAAATGGACACGATAGTCGTTAAACGTGCAATGTCTGTACCTAAACGCAAAGCTTGAACAAACTCGAGCGCAGTAGAGGCATCTAGGCCGCGGGTGGAGCTAGATAGTGCTGCGTCAACACCAGGACAGCCTACCATAGTAGGAGCTTACTTGTCCCATGCGCCAATCATACTTCTGCAAGACAGTGCCTCCGCAATGGAAACACGTTTCTTCTCTCCACCCGAAACACCGCGAATCGCGGCATTTCCGACGACGGTTTTCCGAGCGTGTCGAAGACCGAAAATCCTGAGGAGAACGTCCAAAAATTCGGCATTAAATTGCTTCCTTGACTGATTGGCGAAGCGGGTTTGAGGCGTGCGAGTTTTGATAGCAAACGATAATGTCTCCTCGACCGTCAAGGTAGGGAAGTGAATGTCATCCTCTGGGCAATAAGTAACGTCTCCGCGGTAATGGTTATTGATGTCTTGAGGGGTAAATGAGTCATACGAAACCTCTCCTTCGACAGCATGGTACTCCCCACGCTGATTAGCGAGGGTCTTGAGGAAGGTGCTACATCCTGATCCAGGTTTGCCAAGAACGACTGAAATAATAAGGATTCATGAGTACATTCGGTGAGATTGGAAGATGCTCACGTAGCATTTCACCAGGCGCAACGACACCTTCGAAGCCTGACAATATATCCCGCACAGGTGGATGACGAGCTTCGCTGATTGTGCGCAAGAGAGAGGTAGGGCTAAATAATGACCCCATGGTCGGTTGCAATGATGTTCTCGCACCAATGCCTACCACACGGAGGTCATTGAACACGACACCGAGTTCACGCCACTTTATTTCTTCCTCATCACGTCTACAATCGATTATGGGTCACAGCCAGGTGTACATGCATGGGTCCTGAACTTACCGCTTGATGATGTCCTTCAAATGTTTCTCGAAACTGAAATCTTCATCCCCGACTACGGTGAAAACAGAATTGCGAGACTCGGGTTTATTAGGAGTTATCTCGAGGGTATTCTTAGCGTCCGGAGCGTGATGGTGGCTGGTAGGGTGGGGTTCATCATGGGATGGTGCACTTATATTAATATTAATATTGGAAGGAGGCTGTAAGGTGGGGCTGAGGGGTGAGGCCTGTGAGGGATCATCAGAGTCATCGCGCAGGCCGGGAATAATCATCCTGAGTGGAAGGGTGGGAGTGACTACCAGTAAGGTAGGAATGGAAGGTTTTTATATATGGTGCTAGTACTTGGTAAATATTTCATACTATGAACGCATCAAGCCGGTTAAACGCGTTACTGACAAGCACTCACTCCTGTGTCTCTGTAATAATTTCCCGAATGCCGATAAATAACGGAAATCAAAAACGTTAACCGCACTGCCACCGGATGAGATAAGCTACCAAATAGCCATATTTGGCTACCCTTCACGTAGTTTTGATGACAGCGTCCGCAAGGCTCCACAAGCTCCGCACAACTTGCAAGTAAAACCTTGGCGTCAGACTGTCAGGAATATCAGACGTTTCGTCATGGACCATCCTAAGCGCTGCCACCGTAAAATAATACGCAGTCCTTACTCGAGTCCTCCCTCGAGTCGTCCGATGCTATCGCATGATATGCCGCGATCGCGGAAGTGCCGACGTTTGCGCTTTCCCGAGCCCGATCACTACATTGGACAGTGATCGTCAAGGCATCAAGTTGATATACCTTGAGTCATGCAGTAAATTTTCCAGTTCTTGCTAACACAAGATATGAACGGTAGCTCTACTAGTAGCGCATTACTAAGGTTCCATCATGAAGCTGTGATTACCAGTCTGCAAGGTCTGCAGGACTAATAAGTTCGTCATCGACATCTCGAAAAGCGAGTTGGCGTTCGGTGCCTGGTGTTCTCATGTAGGAATTAATCTGCGCCATAAATTTGGGAGTACGTGGGATCGTAGAAGCTATCGTGCCTGACCGTGAAATGCATAATAGGTTCAACTATGATGAAGCCGTAGCCGTCGCTGTCGCATGCGAGATGTGTCAGGAATCAGGATGTGTTCGATTGTGCTTCTTGCGACAGTAGACGATCATCGTCAGTTATCGCCTAGAGATCCGGTCTTCGTGCTCCTTTGTGATGGAGCATTTATAGCAATTGTATTGCGTTGACGGTGCGAAATTTTTTAGTCCCTAGCAATGAGGTAAAATGGTGTATGTAAAAATTTCAATGTTTGACCTACGGTGCCAAACCGTCCAATGTGAGCCACGATGTATTCTGACCCATCGGGAAGTGTCGGACCCATCGTGAGCAGTAGATAGTCCCCCAGAAGCATACCGTAGACACTCGTTCATTCTCTGCCTGCAGTACGATAATGTTACTCCTTCGAGAGTTCTCGCCAATGTCAAAAACCTGGAATAACTCCGCTAAAGATTGATGGATCGTAGCGCGGCGTATAAGCAACGAAAATACGGAGAAAGAGCACTCACGTGTGGATAATGACCTTATTATAGTCAACAAACTTGCGATTTGGAACTATACAATTGGTCACAAGTCAAGGCCAGAAGTGGATCTAAGTAGGCCCGGGCTGATAGGCGATTAGCAGACCTCAGCCCGAAGGATTGACATGTGAACTTGGCAGCAAGCTCCACTGCGATGGCGGTGCGTTTGCTCAAAGAGACCCGACAATAGTAGACTTTTAAACCCGCTTGTCAACGCTGCACCCGAAGATTATGTGGGTGGGCAGAAATTGTACGCACTATGATTACTTCTCAGTGAGAAGAGCGCCCGACGAACAGTCGCCTCGGGGAAGGTCAGATAAGAAAGAAAGATAAAATTTAAGTGAACGGCATCAGCATCCACAGGAAGTTGTACCTTACCAACACCAGATGTCATAAACACAATGAGCTTCCCAGGCATCAATCACAGTTCATGACATATATCCCATGTATGGGGATTTCAAACTGCGAGTGCCGCCACGGTAAAGAAGTCTGTGACCATAGCATTCAAACCGTCGAAAGTCGAGTGTGCAACTGCTTCGGAGCGGCAGTAAAAGAGATTTGTCAGGGCGACGATGCTGTAGAAAGCTGACGAACTATTGCATTCAATTACAAATAAGAGCAGCACTAGGAACCCAAGTGGAGCACGAGTGACACCGAATTTCTGAGGATTGCGTCATGAGTTCATGGATACATAAAATCATAGGGTGACTTCCTACCTATCCAAAGATCATGGTACCAAATACCAAACATCAACATTGATGTGACCGCATTAACGAGAAGTTTCCTGACTGTTACACAAACCTGATTTTCATGTGAAACATTCGCAGCCAGGACCGACCCTGAGGGGTGAGAGTGGAGCAAACTCATAGTCAAGCGTATAGAACTCGTCCGCAACAAGTGCATCCAATGCCCACTACAAAGGCTAAGCCAGCTGTATTAAACAAAAGGAGTACATTACAAGGGATGTCTCATGTTGAAGTTCAACCCCATGATCCACCGCAAACTCTTCAGAGCCGCAGGAAAATGAACTGATACCCATCCAGAGATATATCAGCCAAGAGAATGTACCAGTAACAACTGCGGTGTGGCTAGGACGAGTTTCAAAACTTGCAGCAATAGCTCTCAAGGGTTGCACGACTCACGAAAACCGAGAGGCAGAATCTTGCAAGCCAACCAATGAGGAAAGTAAGCGAAGTTCAAATCGAACGATTTAATTGGAATATCAACAACAGGATGCGCGACTCGGAGGCTCTGGATAAAGGATCACGAAGTACAGCTTTCTGGTGGAGAAGCGTGATCGGACGCTAGAAAAACGGACTTCTGCTTCAGAAGGCAGTCCTCAGAACTATTGTAATAGCACTAGTGCCGAGACCTGAGGAATAGGATCAAGATAGGGAGATATACTTAGTACAAGAACAGCACAACAAATAGGTGGAAGGGTAACTTAGCACGTTCGGAAAGTGGTTGGCCATAAGTATCGCTCGCAATTGGAAGATCTGAGAACTACTGTAGTATTAGGTTAAGGGTCAGACAAAGGCCAATTGTATAAAGAACCTTCTTTACCCAATGATGACTTGCAGGCGGTACTTCATGTCCGTTTTGGCTCGTGTGCGCAGTAAACGTGTTGATGGTCAGGACATTCAGCCGGTACGCTTGCTTGTGTTCATTGTTGCCAATGTATCACTCGGGATGCCGATAAATCGGATTCTGATTATGATGACCAAGGTCACCAACCATGAAACCGCCAGCGCCGCACGCATCCGCGAACGGAAATATCATATCCATGGGGGCCCGCCCATATCAGAATCCAGATTGTCCGGGTCGATACTAGGTAGGCGAAGGAATGCAGTCGTTCCTTGATCTTCATATACTTACACATCGGGGTTATCGATATTTAGGAGTGCTTTGGGTGTTGTGCAAAATGTGAAGACGATACTTCAAATTCAAACTTTGCTTGCCGAGTTTTAATGTGGTGCAGAATGTGATGTGCTAAACTTGAAGTTTAGCTAGACATTTGAGCCAATTTTGAATGTCATTTTATATTTATTACTTACTCAAGGTGAGAATGTTTGTGAATATATGAAATGTTTAACCGCCCAAAATCTCGAGCAAAGTTTGAAGTATCGTCTTTACATTTTGTACAACATTCAAAGCACTCTTAAATATTGATAACCCCAATCAAACCCCAATGGACAGCACTCTGGAACATGGCGGCGAGCGGTCTGGAACGTGGCTGTGACATCACAAAAATCGATTCGGTATGTATTCTAGGCTCTGTTATTAGATACTAGTCACAGTCGTTACAGTGTGTTACAAGTTACATGTGTATATATGGCTATATATACGTTGGGGAGTTTTGGTGATGTGTGAAGTTAGCTGCACGTGATTAGAAACTTTGGTTCTCCTCATCCAATCCTCATCGTCTATAACGTTGTATACTTGTAGCATGCCTTCCACGCAAACCAAAACCAAAGACTGAGTGGTGTGTTGAATTCCATGCAAGTAAGTAAGCAATAATGCGCAGTACAGATACGTGAAGTGATGATGAGGGGGGCAAAACGGCGTGCAACAAAGCAAAGTATAATAAATGAGCATAAATGACGAATGAAGGCGGATACAAATTATTGTAGCACGCGTGTCGCAGGTAAGGCTCGACGTCAGCTCAAGCCCTTACTTAGAACCCGCCCATTCCCATACCGCCCATACCTCCCATGCCACCGGGCATACCACCAGCAGGTTTCTCCTCCTCGCCGTCTACAACGCAGCACTCGCTCGTCGTCAACAAGCTAGCGACACCTGCGGCATCTACGAGTGCCGTCCGTACGACCTTGAGCGGGTCGACGATACCACGCACGATCATGTCGGTGTACTCGCCCTTCGACGCGTCATAACCGTATGCGAAGGAGGTGTTGGACGAGTTGATAAGCGTGCCGACGATGACGCTCGCTTCCTCGCCCGCGTTGGTGAGGATCGTACGTGCGGGCTGTGCCAATGCGCGACGGATGATGCTGACACCAAGACCCTGGTCAAAGTTGGCAGTTGGGATGACGTCGGGGTCAGAGGAGGCAGGTTCGCCAGGTGCGGTTGTCTTGAGCGAAAGACTGGCTTTGAGAAGTGCAACACCGCCGCCTGGGAGAATACCCTCCTCGACAGCTGCACGCGTTGCATTGAGTGCGTCGTCATACCGGTCTTTCTTCTCTCCGACCTCAACTTCAGATGAACCACCAACTTTGATGACGGCGACACCTCCTGAGAGCTTAGCAAGACGTTCTTGGAGCTTGGTCTTGTCGAACTCAGATGTGGTGGGGTCATTGAGGAGTGCGCGGATCTGCTCGCACCGTGCAGAGATGGCATCCTTGGAGCCGGCACCATTGAGGACGATGGTGTCCTCCTTGGTGATGGTAATGCTACCGGTGCTGCCCAGGAGGTCAGCTGTTGCATGCTCAAGCTTGATGTCCAGTTCGTCGGTGAAGACTGAGCCACCGGTGAGAATAGCGAGGTCGCCAAGGATGCTCTTGCGGTTGTCACCAAAGCCGGGTGCTTTGATGGCTGCGACCTGAAGCTGGCCACGGAGCTTGTTGAGGATGCAAGCTGCGAGGGCTTCGCCGTCCACGTCCTCCGCGATGATGACCAGAGGCCTGCGAGCGGAGGCAGCAGTTTCGAGGGATGGGAGAATGTCCTGAAGCAAGGAGATTTTCTTCTCGGAGAGGAGAATGAGGGGCTTCTCGAACTCGACTTTTTGAGTCTTGACATCCGTGATGAAGTACGGGGAGATGTAACCACGGTCAAAGCGCATGCCCTCCGTCACCTCGATCTCATCTTCGGTGGTCCGACCCTCTTTTACGGTGATGACACCCTCCTTCCCAACTCTTTCCATCGCCTGGGCAATTAAGCCACCGATGTGCTCGTCACCGTTGGCAGAGATGGTGGCGACCTGGGCGATCTCAGCTGTAGTGGTGATCGTTTTGGTGTTGGCTTCCAAGAACTGGACGACCTTTTGTACGGCGGCTTGAGCACCGCGACGGAGGTCCATGGGATTGCACCCTGCCGCAACATTCTTAACACCCTCGGCGTAGATAGCACGAGCGAGGACGGTTGCGGTAGTAGTACCATCACCAGCAATTTCATTTGTCTTTTGGGCAACATCCTGCACGAGGCTGTTTGGGGCGCGCGTAAGAAATGACGTGTTTACAGTGGGACAAAAGGAACTTACCGGGCGCCGAGATTCTCAAACTTGTCCTTGAGACTAATGCTTTTGGCGACGGTTACTCCATCTGATGACAACCCAGGTAAGAGTAAGTTGAAGAAAAATAACTGTGCTTACCTTTGGTGATTTTTGGGCCACCAAAGCTTTGCTCGATGATGACGTTGCGGCCTATAAAGTCGCGAGTTTTTTTTAGTTCATGTTATGTTCGCGAGAGGCGGTACTTACCTTTTGGACCGAGGGTAACGCTGACGGCATTAGCAAGGACGTCGACACCCTTGAGGATGCTAGCACGACCATCGTTGCTGAACTTGATCTCCTTGTGTGCACCGCGGGCTAGAGTAGGCTTAACCTTTGCGGCAGCGCGACGGAGGGCACGGGATGATGTGTGCATAGCTACTAACGAACTAGAACTTCAGGAAAGATGACAAGCAGAAGAACGGAACGGGCATGAAACTTGGAAGAGGATGAAGAAGAGTTTGCAAAAAACCCGCAATAAAATGTTCTGGGAAAAATGATTATGTAATCGCGCCTATCGCGTATGTAAAAGTCAACGGCTCAGAACAGTACGGCCCAAAGTACGGCTGGTATTCCCGTCCTACGGCGGCAAACAAGTATAGTCGGAGTTGGAAATTACCTGACGTGTATTTGTGTCAATATCAATTTTTTTAGTTATCTTATCAGCTTTTGCGACGTGCACTACCTGTTCCCGCTGCGATACCTCTCATCCTCCCTGTGATACCTGTTTGCCTGCCACACACACTCGTTTCCTTCCATTCATTTGGTTTTTTATATATGGCCAAAGGGTGCGCTACATCTTTCTGCGCCATCAAATCCATCAGAGCTGCATGCCCACGCCATATGTGCAAAGCACACTGTTCAAAATTTGATAGTCCGAAATCGTGCATCAAGTTGAAAATTCAAAATCCGACTGTTAGTCCCTGCTTGTGCCGCCGAATCTGCCGCACTTTGGGCCGTACTTTTTGGCACTGTCTGGTTGGCTTTCGGGATGTTCTCTTGCGTATTGGAAAACTTCTGGTCATTTAGTACATGATAGGGTTTAAAAGTCCAGTTGCGCAACTGGTCAAAGACCGCAGACCGAACCGTACCGCAACATTTTAAGACTAAATTTTTGGTCTCGGTTGCCCTAAATTCGACATCTTACGGTTGCCGATTGCCCCGTTTGACCTCTAACATCAGACCGATGAAAGTTGACCGCAACTGGTCCATACCAGGACCGGTTCTCCTTTCACGCATAGTATGAGCTGACGGCAACTTTTTACAGTGGGCTTTACTTACAGCATGATCTTCACCATCATCATTCTCGGTTTCCTCACTGCTCTTGCCATCAGACTCAGTCTTCTTTTCTCCCCCTGGTCCATGGATGCTAAGCATTTTCTGCATCGGTGTTATTGGTAATACACCTTGTTTCAATTTGGCTATCTTCGTGCGATCTGGTCTCCGAGGTTGACTCTCTTTTGTCTAAGACTGCACTCACAGAAGTATCGCCTGGTAGATGGTCCTTCGGAAAGTGATGGCAGCACGCATAGCGGATTTTGTATGGGTTTATGTCAGCTGGCAAACACTCTTCGACACAGTCCCGACTGAGCCATGATCTCTGGCAACGGCTGTCCAGGCGCATTGTGCTTCTTCGTCGTGGCCAGAGTGCAGCGGGAGGGCCCATGTTTCATAATAAGACAGTGTATTTGTTCATCAATGAATTATTGTAAGCCTACATAGCATTTCGAGTGTGATATTCCGTGATGGTACTTGTGTCTTATGTATGATGTATATAGAACGAAGGAATTCCTACTTGATCCTAAGTACTGCAAGTCATTAAAATTTCTAAATCATACTAGTCAGTGATTATATGCCGAATCCAGACTGGTGAACAAGGTTCCTGTCGGCGCAGCTCGGCCCTCTCAAGTCTTAGGTCACGGGTGCATATAAAATTTATAAATGACAGTATTGGTAGAGTCTGTGCGGTGTATTCTACCTGGCTGTAATTGACCAGTAGATAGTGATGAGTAACTTGTGCCCCTTGTTCGTTTCTGAAGTGTAATCATATCCATAGACGCTCACTACGTCGAAAAATCAACCACCAATCTTATCCTCTTCATACAATGCGTCTTCGCGTTTCATCGGGGAAGATAGACCTCCTCTCCAACTCGGACGCCGGGAGGTATTATTTTCCGGCGACGAGGGAGAGGTGTTATCTTTCTGCGACGAGTTCTGCCTGATCTGCTTGTAGTACACCCTAAGTGTACGGCTGAAGTAAAATGGCCAAGCAGCCCTCCGCCAGATACCACCTCCAGAATTCTCGTGAATTGAACTGTATGGTTGTAAAGCGACGACGACCCACGTCGTGAAGAAAGTCAGTAAGAAAGTCACCTCGACATAGCGTGCGATTGTCTCTGGGGAGCTGGGATTAATTTCAACTACGTTCATCCCAAAGACCGACTGTTTAATCAGTGAGCGCTCCTTTCCGTATTGTACGTCCAAATACATACAGCAGTCAAACTGGCGGGCAAGAAGACCATGGTCAGGTATGATATCTGCAGGAGGTATGAACTCTGTCGGTGCAAATATAGCTACCAGCACACCTGTTTCATCGCTGCAGAGTCTCGAAGGGTCGCCTTTGTTAACCGGTGTGTTTGACGACTGTCCTCGATGTTTACAGTTGCGAATGCCAATTCTGTAGCATTCTTTAATCGACTGATGAACATCGAACATCCCCTGTGCAACCTGTCGATTTCAGAAAGGAGGTTCTTGCATTCTCGTTGCATCAACTCTTCTGTAATATTTTTATTTTGTGAATCTTCCATTGCAGGGTTTGGAGTCTCCATAACAAATATGACCGATATTTCAAAATCATGAAGGAGGGTTTGGTAATGGAGTAGGTGCGCTTGAAGGCTGTGGAGGCTATGGTTGAGGTCGGCCATAACGGTGAAGTCGGAGGCATTCAAGATTAACTCCTGGGTATGATGAGCCTTCCACACAACTCGAACAGACTGCATACACACCAAATCCTTGATGCGTTTATACAGCACTTCAAATGCTTCATCCCACGCATACAGCGCGTACCACAAGATTGCCAGAAAGAAAAACGTTGGGTCTTTAGATGCCTCGAATATTTTATTCCAGTAGACACTTCCACCTGCGCGCTCCATGACCTGATGCATGCGCTCGGCGGTAGTGCGACCACGTAGCGCAGGATGATACGTTATGATTGTGGAGGAATTCTTCTCGCGGACCATATGAACTGCCAGAAGGTCGATGAGAAGGACATGATCGCCTATGACAGGACTCAGACAAAATCGCGGCAAAAGCAAGTACGAATTACCGTGTAGGCGAAGGGGTGCCATGACATCTATAGTGTTCTTCTTTCCATTCGGTTCTGCATGTTTTGCGATGAGAAACGGTCAACTGTTGAACAAATGACGAGCTTATGCCTGATGAATTGGGATGTGTCTTATTTTTCTTCTCTGTGGTCCGAATAAAAGGAAGGATAACTGTGATATCTACCCGGAACAACAGATTAACAACTCTCGACCAAAAGGCAGTCACATCAGACGTACGATCCCCCTCTCCATGTCGAACTTCTTCCCGGTATCGCGAAGGAATCCAGTTTGCGGAGGATGAGAAGAAGAATGGCTCGATGTTATACCTATGAAAGGAAAGTGCTGTTTGTAATCGGAGAACGTTATTGCAAGCCAGAGCACGAACTTCGTCCCCAACATCTTCAAAACGGGTTCCGACAAGTTTTCCACGAACAGCGCCCGAACGCGGACGTTCTTCCGAACCTGATTATGGTCATGATCACTCATTGGCGAGACGGGGTAAAAACAATGCTTTCCTCCTCCTTCAATTTCAACCAGAATTGGTTTTCCTTTTCTTCCGACACCTCAATGCGATGCAGCCCTTGCTCGTGTATTTTGAATTGACCGTCGCCCGTTACGTCAATGCCATATATGACGCACGGTGTCCCGTGCGCACACTGTGTCATCATCTTGCTTCGTGCGACTGGAATTGGACTCCAGTTGCCGAAGAGTTCTTGCGGGTATCCGCGCCATTCATGTTCGCCCTTTTGAAATGGTGGCTCAGAGGTGGAAAGGTCGGTGTTGAAGTCTACCCAAGGCCATGGCCCCGAAGGTGCTGCATGGCGATATCTAAACGAAAACAAGAGGACACATCTTCCTAAATACTTGAAAGGCGGGAAAGATGAGAACTCTCACACTGGTGCTGGGATCGTCTGTGCGTCTACCGCCGTGCTTGATGCGTTGCTGGATGACATGCCAGGGAAGGAGTGGTGTAGGTCCACCTGGTTTGTGTCTGCTGGACTGGAGGTGGGTGTATCTATCTGCCGGCGTGTGCAATATACCCATCTACTAGCGCCGGGCTGGGTACGCTGCCGGCGACCAATCCGGATCTACCGTCACACTTAGCCACTCATGCGCTCATTGACCAGTTCATTGAGAGCTTGATTTAGCATGGTTTGCAAGAACGCTCCATCTCAGGTGACAGTTGACGTATCCGTTATTGGAAGCGGTCAATTCCGAAGTGCTGTGGAAAGCCTCGAGTGTGAACGGAAGCAGACGCTCGCAGCAGTAAGCTTCGTAGCAGCAGCTTGGGACTTCCATTATATGCGATCCCAGAAATCTTCCGTGTCGTGCTGTAGGCTGTTTGTTTGTTTGGCCTGCTTATTGGTCGCCGCTTATTAGCTCTTGTTAATTCCACAGGTTACATTTAAGCCCCGAGCAGATCCATGGTCGTGTCAGATGATAGCCAACACGCTCCGGCACGTTCTGAGTTATCTTTGGAGGAAAGGAATCATAATATGCCTGGCAATTTGCTCGGCACGAAAAGCGGCAGGGGTCTCGAGTAGCCAATAGCAAAGACAATGCGTGGCAGCGCCCGCAAGTAGGAATCGCTTAGTAAGCCGGAAGGTGCTCCGAGTCCGATATGGCTCTCCCCGGGCCCCTATGGCTCACATCATCTCCTCACCTGAATCATCTATGTCATACTAGCGTTCACCACAGACATTAATATTGTCTGACCAGTTCAGTAGATAACCAGAACTTTATGATTCAAGCGTGGTCGCTACTTGTACAACAAACACGGCACCCCCAGGCGATGCAGTTTACTTTGTTCCAGGTACACCGACGAACCAGCAATCCGTGTTTGAAAATTTAGATCAGCTACTCGAAGGAAGGTTCTTCCACTATCGATATAGCTGTCACAGTCAAGTACTTGGTAAGAGACCGTGCATCACCCCCGTCTTCCTCAACAGCAAAAAGTCTGTGGAAGGGTGTACGGATAGTCTCAGGAAGGCACGTCTTTGTATCTCTGCTGGGAGTTCGAGAGACTGCAGGGTCACGACACATGTACATACCTGCACCGCGATTCTCGACCAACCCCCAATCACAACCACAAAGTCAAAAACTCCAAAATGTACAATTCAATTCCACGTTTCCAACCTATATGCAACGAAAAAAATCCATCCAATATGTATATCTACAAACAATATATGCATGTTCCAAACTTCCATCCAAACTTCCAAAGATAAAACAAATGAACTGAAACGAGAACAGGAACAGGAAAAAAAAAGTAAAGTATGTGACAGCGGCTCTATAGCTATCTTTTGGCACCGCTTGGCATCGCAGATAGATGGATGATGGATGGCGCGATATGAAGGAACGCAAGACCGGAATGGATAGAGGTAAGCGGAGCGCGTGGCGGTGGCAGAGACATGTGATGCCGAGACAGATAATATGTTCGTGGTACGTATCTTGGGATGGGATGGGAAATACCCAGGTAATGTGGGTGGGGATGTGCATGGAGATGCGAACGGCCTAGATAAAATGAGATGATATGTAAAAAGGCACGGTCCTACATAAGATTAAAGCGCGATAAATCCACAAGATGCGTTCCAGGCCCATGATAAAGAGATTCCAGTCCAGGCTTATGATGAGGAGCCTGTGATACAGAGATACAGAGCAATTCCGTTCTAGGCCCATGCTCATAATGAGAAGAAGAGGAAGAAATAGAGGTAGAGATAAAGCGCCAGGCCATGAAGAGGAAATATCTGAAAGCTCCAGGTCCGCAAGTAACCGTCCGAAATGAAAATCCGCAGTAACTGAATGTGTACATTGACGTTATTGATGCACCAAACGTGATGGTTGGTTCGTCGAGGAGAGTATGGTATGGTCGGTTTGTTGAGGGGGGTGTCGTCTCGAGGTGAACGTGCGTCGAAAGAATCACCGCGATGCCCGCGGGTATTCCCCAGAGCCTCCAAGAGTCTCAGGCACCAGAACGCACCAAATCAGAACCGTCCATCCAACAGCCTCCTAGGATCACAATCTGATGCACACGGCCTCCACTGACCAGAGCTCCTGGAGACAGATACTGATGCTGATGGTTGCCCATCATTTCACAGCACCCACCACATCACCATTGCTTCCCCATCACCCTCGCACGCACGCACCCTGAAACACCCGTTAACAACGACCCCCTCACAAAAGGAAAAGGAGTAACCCCACTCACCTCTCACCACACCACGCATCCCAAACTCACGCTCACAACGCAACACCAACCCCACTGGGCCTAACAGCACTCGGCACCCTCATCCTACTCCCCGCAGGACCCGAGGACGAGCGATACACCATCCCCGTTCCCGTCCGTGACTTTGGCCTATCCCCATTCCCCATCCCCATACTCTTACTCATACTCCCCGCAATCCCCATACTCATACTCATCCCCGTATTTCCGACACTCCCCACATTCCCAGGAATGACGAGCGAGCGCATCACAGGAGACAAAGGCAACGTCTGCGACTGCGATTGCGTCACAGGAGACTGCGGCTGAGACTGAGACTGTGTGCGCTTAATGTGATCATGCACATTCCGGTTATACATCAGTACTCCCCCTGGTCGTGGCAGCTGCTCCCCTGGCTGGAGAAGTTTAAGGGTGCGCGGGAGGGGGCTTTGGGTTCCGCTTTCGCGGGGACTGCTTGGGTTTGTGAAGCTGCTTTCTCGGGGGTTTGAGCTTGTGGCGCTTTGACTTGGGCTTGGAATTGAGATGCTGCTTTTTCTCGGGATGGCGATACTGCTGATATCTCTGGGGTTCGCGAAGTCTCTTGGGCTTATCCCCCCGCTGTCCGTGAATGGCACAGAAGACACGCCTCCGCCGTGGCCGTGGCCATTCTGCCCTACAAGACTAGACACAGACGGATTAGGCGTCGATAACGAGGTATTAGACGCAGACGGGTGGGCATTTATCGAGGGCCGGGGAATGCTTAAAGACGGTCGGGGGACACTGCCAAGGGACGGTCGAGGCGTACCACTGAGCGACGGTCTCGGTACACCTCCCAACGAAGGTCTCGGCACACCACCCAACGAAGGTCTCGGTACACCACCCAACGAAGGCCTCGGAACACCTCCCAACGAAGGCCTCGGCGTCCCCGTCCCCACCTCACTACCACCCCCATTAACCCTAACCCCACCCCCCAACTCCACAGACCCAATACTCGACGCATTCGAATACGTCCTCAGCCTCGAAAGCGAAGGCGGGTACTTTTTCGGGGTGAGCGGGAGCGGAGGGAGCGATTTATCGATGTTGCATGACGAGGGTGTTGAGGAGCGGCTTGGGGGGAGGGTGAGTGTGTGGTTTGAACCTGGACCTAAACTTGAACTCATGCTGCCGAGAGAGGATGAGAGGGAGAGTGGGTTGGGACTCGTGGGTGAGAATGCTATGGGGCTTCGAGGCGTCGCAGGGAATGGGAGGGATAGAGAGGATGTGGAGGCGGTGCTTGAGCCGTTGCCTGTGCCTGCACCCGTCCCGAGCCCACTCGAACTCGACCCTGCGCTATCGCGGAACGCAGCCCGGGTTGGGGTGACTCCGTCCATCCCAAGTCCTAATTCATCTTCTGATGGGATTGGGACTCGGGTCTCGTCTTTGGGTTTGTGGGACCGGGTTTTGGAGCGGGAGGTGAGAGGCTGGGTTCTGGTGCTGAATGGGAGGCTTTTGGAGAATGGCCCGTCTCGGATGACGCGTCCGTAGTCTGTGGGCCCGTAATCTGTCCGTGCGCCTGCGCGCACGACGCGCCCGAATTCATCCACGTCATCTTCACCCTCTTCTTCGCGAAGGATAGAGTGAGAGATACTCTTTGAGAGCGGGTGTGGCGAGCGGAGGGAGGAGTAAGAATGCGATGTGGATATGGACGTGGCGGATGAGCGTCGGGAGAGGTTGAGCGCTGAGAGACGGCGTGTGAGTGGGGAGGGCGCGTCTTCGTCTTCGCTGTGGCAGATATTAGTATTCCATTTGAAATGGATAGAGAAGACAGAAGGGAAGCGAGAAGTCGGCGCGTGGCCCGATGGGGATTGTCAACGCGAGCGGTGACGCGATGTGTTAATGCACCCTAGATTCTTCGGCGGGGCGCTGTCACCGCCCAGGGACAGGGAAGACGGGGACTAGGTGTATCCGCGCAAACCGCCGTTCTTGGCACGACGGAACCGACATATGACAGGGAGAAGCGAAGATATGAAGGGATAAAAGCGAGAGGACTCCCGGCATCTCTTGCCCAAAGACAAGTCATGCACCCCAGAGAGACGATACTAGAAAGGTGAATCCCACTCACCTATCACTCCATCCCAAACCAGTTGTGAGGCCAATACCGCCTCTCAACAACCTCCCATCACGATGTCTGACGCGTCTACTAGGGGTGTCTCTCGAATCCTTTGGATGCTTGCTTCCAGTGGAACTATTTGTGACCAAAGAAGCGTCGGATTGGTTTGAGAAGGTGCTGAAATTGGACTGGAGGGAAGCTTGTGAGAAATTTGACGCGATGGAGAGACGACTTGGGTCCGGGGGCGGTGTAGGGAGGAGCTTTGAGTGGGGAGAGAGGAGGCCGTGGCGGAGCATAAGATGCCTGAAAAGTGAGTGAGCACGCGGGTGGGATTACGAGATGAAAGTGGGGTGAACGTCCCGCACAAGACCGAAGCGAAGAGACTCACGGCAAAGGAGTGTGGAGATCTATGCTTGAATCAGAGTCATGGGCATCTTCGTCTTCGACTTCAACCTCGAATTCGCGAGGATTTGGCAAGTGTTTTGAGGACCCTGAAGATCTATACCCATTAAGGCTATTTGCCCTGGAACGTGACTTGGAGTTGGATATACGAGGCCGGGAGTGGCTTGGGACGCGGGGACGCGAGCGAGGACGAGGGGTGGCTTGTATGATAGCTGATACGTCTGGGCTTGTTGAACGTGGTCTGTCGAAGGGAATAGGGAGTTCTGATGCGCGGCTTGATTTGCGTGGAGGTTTGGTAAAGGGTGGAAGAGGGAAAGAGGAGAGGGTGTCTTCGGCGGACTTGAGGTCGAAAGCAGGTTTGAGTGCATCTGGAATGTCACGTAGTGGTGCGGTGGGATCTGGGTGAACGTTGTAAGGACCTTCCTCTGAGATTGGATGTGCTAGATCGTTCCTGGCGAGTGAGCCTGTGGCGCTATGGAACGAGCGTAGACTGGATAGGCTTCCGTTTCTAGTTCTAGTTCTTGCAATAGGATCCGAACTGGAAGAAGAGACTGAGCGGATAGAAAGCTTGGAAGAGGGTCGGCGGGCGGGTTGAATGAGATGGATGGTGTCGCATTCGCTGAGTGGAGAAGGACCAGGGACAGGTGGGAGTGGGGCACTCGGTGGTAGTGAAGGGGGTGGGTTGCAGGGTGAGACAGGTGAGACAGCGGGTGAGGGGGGAATGTGCGATGGTGGAACGGGAAACGCTTCTAGTAGAAATGGAACTGGTGTATGTTTACTGATTATACGATGTTCATTAGAAGAGCGAACTAGAGTAGTCGCTACGAGCGTTGTCGTCGCCATTAGCGTCGTCGTCGCTGTCGCCGTCGTCCTGGTGGTAGCTCAATATACCTACTCCCTTGGCGCTAACTTTTCGTTGCACTTCAAAGGAAATTCCCAAACTCCTTTCCCACGTTCAATTACAAATTTAGATTAGCTTGTCGTTCCTCTACACCGATATCAACGTTAACTTCGGAACCAACGTGAGATCAACGTGAGTTCAATATCGTTCAATTCCTAGACAGCCTCGAGCTCAACGTTGACTGTGGTCATCTGAGCCAGGTTACCGTTAATTTCATCATCGTCATGCCTCGTGCCCTATCACATCCGACCGTCTTTCCTCCTCTTATCACTTCATATCCACCTTCTTCTATATCCGCATATCCATCCATCTTTTTGTTTTCGATCCTTCAGTGTGAATCCCTGTCGATCATACATGTGCTGTACTAGAGCGCTGAGACTGAAATCGGCTCAAATTCACCTCCATTCCATTCCACTCCACTCCGTTCCTCGTCTCTTAGCAACTACATTCTTTCCCTTGCCCGGAACCTTATACTTTTCGTAATCTCACTCCCTCCATAGCACCGGCAACGTCTCCCTCGGTACTGCTCAACTCTCATAATGAAAGATCCGCACAACTACCATCCTTCCCCTGCCCGAACTCACTCAGGGCCATAATCCACTCTACTCCAGCTTATCATTTACACATAACATACCTCCTTACGTTCCATCCTTCGCCCTGTCATCATTCCTTATTCGCAACACCACCAATAAACTTCCAGGTCCGTTATAAAGTTCACCGCGCCCCGCAAGCATCACCTCAATCCAACATAACTATCGGCTCTTCCATTTGACGCGCATCCTTTTCAAGTATGATGAAACAAATTTCCCGTTCTCACGTCTCGCTTCCTGACACTGTGACATAGACCATGACATTGACTATGACCACACTAGACACCCATTGGTGCCCTCAGCTCCGACCCGCAAGATGTATATCTCAGCCTTCCCATCCGTAGCTCGCCCCTACTTTGTTCTATACTTCAGCCGGCCCAGTGAGTAAGCATCACGACATTGCAGGCGCCCGTGTTCGACGCAGGAGTAACAAGAATATCGTGCGACTGACCATTCCTCTTGGATTCCGTCCTCGTCGACAATATTCTCAGAACAGTTCTCCCAACCGACAGGACGATGACATCATGCAAATCAACCGTATGCTTGGCGATTCTCACCAGTACTCGCGGTAATCCAGGAGTGATCCAGGTTGATGTGGATGGCAGTCCCGAAAAAAACGCTTTCCTGTAAAGCGTTATACCAATGAGTGAACCGGACACGGCTAAATCCTCTCCGAAATTCGTCAGCCACACAGGCTCGACATGGTGCATGATGCCTTACCCACCATACACGATAACCACCCGGCGTCTCGTCGACCGTAAGTCGCTCTTTGTTGTTACACTCGAATTCTAGGCCTTTTCATAGTTCGAGGCGAAGAGGTTTCATTTCCGCAGATGGAGTGATGGATCTGATATCAGACATACTTATATCGCTTCTTGGAATGGGCGGTTGGAATAAGTATTGGATTGCAACTGTCACGGGAACTGGGTCTCTTTCTTAGCAGATCTTTGTTTGCGGTCCGACGGTCTGATCAGATATTCGAATTTCATTGATGATTGATGCATGATGGTTGATTTTGATCTGCCTATGTGTTGCGAGGGAAAATGCAATGAAAAAAAATAGAAGGCACGACTGTCCATTCTATTAAAGTCGAGACTAGGGAGAAATTGATCATCCTTGATATATGATAGGCTGTTGTCCGAAGAAATAAGAATTCGGTTGATCGTGCTTGCCTGTCAATTTGATGAGGTATTCGAGCTTCAGCTCCAAGAATCAAGTTGACCAGGCTATCGAACTCTTGCAGCTTTCCGCGATGTTCGAACGATAGAACGAGCTTCTAGAGTCAAGATAAGGCCATCGAACCCTTGCGGTTTTCAAGTCGCCGTTTGCGCTTGGCAAACGAATTTGAGGTTTCAGGTGCGCGATCCCGACTTCGGCGCTCTTGATAGATAAGTTATCACCGCTCGGAACTCGATTTTACCCCTTGGCCCTTGGCGCCACTATTTTTCGTCTTCGTCGTTTGAGAGTTGTAACTTGCTTGACCAAAATTTTCGTAAACCGGTAAATCGGTATACACGAAGTCGTCCGATATTCAAATATTGATATGGAAGGGACGCGCTGATCAATCTTGTGTGGGCCTCTGGGGATTCCCTGCTGCGTCGGGTTGTCTCAGGCTAGACTCGAGTAAGTTCGCTTGATATCTTACCAGTCAGGCTCCCGAAAAATTTGAAGCTGCTCTGATGAGTTGTAACGGATGTTTGCTTTTGCTGCGCCGCGCCGCCGCCGTCTTTGGCTTTTTTTTACGCTAGAAAATGAATTGTACAGGAGAGGGATAGCCACCCCCCCCGTACGTACGACGCTACCTTGTTATCTGCCTTTTCCATACATCTGGCTGACGCGCAAAACCCTCGATCGCTTGCTGTGGACGGGGCTTCTGAATGTGCAGCTCGACTGGGACGTCGTAATCGGATCTGGAACTTAGAAGAGCCAGTGGACAGTGGGCGTCGGCTTGGCAAGGTTTCGCACTACCTTGGACAGCTTCGTGAGGTTGGGAATAAGCTAGAAGGAAGGTACTAGTAGTCGTGCATGCGATGCGAGCAAGGCGCACTTGTAATAGATGCATAAATGCATGCGTGCCGTTTAGAGTCAAGTTACTATTTGAATGACTGGGCACATCGATATTTGCAACAAACATTGAACGCGTCAAGTCAGTCAAGTAGAACGAAAGACGCCGCTCCCC
>JABBWA010000613.1:0-23005 GCA_016628065.1 Suillus lakei | reverse complement strand
GATTAGAAGACAACGGGGTTCTGAACACGGGTCGCCACCCCCGTTCACTGATCGGACATGTTGTTGGCAATTGCCTCCTTGAAACTACCTGCAGTGCATAATTGTTCAATGCCATTGCAAAGTTTCAAAAAGAAATGGGAGCTCACTGTCCTCGCTAAGCATGTTTTTTAAGGTGCCACTGATCGTAGCGACATTTCGTTTTACAAGAAAAAGATAGCCGTCTGAACTGGTGATTTTTACCCAGTCTCCTGCTTTTCAGCACCTGCATCCTAGAGCGCCGCATTAGCGCGATTTCGTGGTAGTCAACGTATCATTGTACATTCATCTGCACATCGTTGGACATTATGAGCTCATCGTTGTGTGTGCCAAGGCCACGCCACACTTGAGGAAGAAGTGTGAGAATAAAATACCATATATGGACTCCAAAGTGGTCCACTGTGGCAATGTAATCTCGTTTCCATCTCATTCACCACCGCGCACGACTTGCTCTTGAGCCCTAGATATGGCTCTTCCCAAGGCAGGTGTTCAATATCATTCTCCGAAATAACATGTTTTGAATATGATCTGTACTATCTAGCGGATCATCAGGTGTGTTCAACCATGTTTACAGCATCTCTCCCTAGTCAGCCATCCCTGACCATGTCCCTTTCATCTATTCTCCATTCCTTCGCATAGGAAACTGAGCGCCTCGTCGCAGACCCCCGCACCTGGAATCACTGCTGCGCCGCATGAGGACAACCTACTTACTTTGATGTAACGATTCAAGGGCCTGATGGCAGTCCCTTCCACGTGAGCCGTCGAGATTATAGATGCTGCATTGTCGGAATGCTGAAAGCGTCCGGTAAGAGGGCGTGTTTCACCTGGAACTATTCCTACCGGAGGAATATCCCATGAGTCCCCCAAAGGTGCGATTTCTCACAAAGATATACCACCCAAACATCGGTGAGCTCTTAGGTTGCCATAGTGCCTGTGCATTCTAATATTTTTCACCCCCGCAGATAAACTGGGTAGAATCTGTTTAGATATTTTGAAAGGTGGGTCCGGGTACCTCGTGCTGGTCCCTGCCGATTGAACACCTGCCTTGCAGACAAATGGTCCCCCGCATTGCAAATTCGGACAGTCCTGTTGTCGATACAAGCTTTGCTGAGTGCGCCTAATCCCCGACCCACTGGCTACCGATGTCGCCAAGCACTACAAAGGATATGAGAAGGACGCACAAAGAGTCAGCAGGGAATGGACAGAGAAGTATGCGTCCAATTGATGATATTGGAATCGCGTGGAATATTTTGGAAATCACAGCAGTCTGGAGGCACGAGTGTTTAAGCTGAGTATAGCAAGACATGAACCCTGTCAGTTAATTTGTACATGAAGTGAGGATTTCAATCTTAGGCTTCTAATTCTGATTTGGCGTGGATGTGGGTTCGTTCACTAGATCAAATTAGACGTGGCCTACAGGAAAGGGGACTTGATGTGTCATCATTCTGATTCATATTTTCGTAAGTGGCTCGTAAGGGCAGCACAATCTGTATTTGTCCGACGAATGGTTGGGCCGAAATTGGGCTTAAGTGTTGGTCTAGACCACGAAGTCTCGGCTAAGTCTAGAGCCTGTGAATTCGGCACGATTGATCTGACAGTCCTTTGGGCGTTTCTCAGACTAGCTTCGCCATATTTACAGGCAAGATGGCACAAGTAGGGCTTGAAGATCGACCGCCAACATAGCAAGCTTAACTGCCCTTAAAGACGGACCTCAGCCAAACGCGCGTTTTTAAGTTCGCAGTTTCTGTGATACTCGTCTGTACGTTTAGCACCATACAAGGCTTCAGAATGCACGGTGCTGACCACCTGCCTTCTTGCCTCACTGCACCCAGAAATTTTTGCTCCAGGTCACAAGGCTTCTAATCGCCTTGCGCACCCAACACGATCAGTTCAAATACCTTCCCCAATTTTTACACCGTGTATACGCTACATTCCTCTCGTCCCGTCATGTCAATCCTGAACGCGGACATCACGCATATTCTTATCAACGATCTGTTGTCTAGTAACGGAGGTGCACCATCTGCGTTGTTGAACCTTGCTAGCACAACGCGATCTTTTCGCGAATCGTGTCTCCCCTACCTCTTCTCTGAGGTGCGGTGGCCTCATAAATCCAAGGCTGACAAGGAATCCGGCCTTCATTTCTTCCCTGAGGGCCTCTGGCCGTATATCAGGTAAGCCCGTTGTCATCGTTTTCCCCCTCCCATAGCATCAGGATTCACCGTGATTTTCGGCATCAAGGCATTTTCGCCTGGAATGGTTTGACGAATGGACAGAACCCACTCGCCTCAAGTGGGGTACGATGGACAAAGACGGTAACTATATCCCTCGCGACCTGGTCAAATTCAATTCGGCAATCGAAAAAATGTCCAAGCTGTCGAAGGTGACACTAACTTGCCCCTTCGTCATACCCCGGTCCCTCTTTCAATCATTGGGTCTCTCGCGATCCCTCAGCGCTATCGTCTTCATCGACACGCCGCTTCAAATAGGCATAACGTCAATCTCCCCTGTTACGCTCAAGCAGATTTCTCTTACACCCGTTGGGCAGACACTTCGTGTCGGTGATGGACCGACAGATCCAAGGTTTTCTGACATCATGTACTTCATACGTGACTGGAGGAGAAAGTACCGCTCGCAGGCCGGCTGGAGGCAAGTTCAAGAAACTCAAGCCTCCATAGCATTTGTCAAGACACACGCAGCACACATCACACATCTCGAGCTGTCCGGTAGTCTATGCTCTTTTAATGCTCTATCCAGGACAGATTGGCCGTTTCTGAAAACCTTTGCGATCACCGGCAATGCTCCAGTGACGCAGCCGTATGAGCCGCCAGCGCACGTACAGCTTTCAACGTGCTTTCACGTATGGATGCATTGCAGGATCTGCGTCTACTCTTCGCGCAAAGCAAAGCGCAGGAGTTCCACATCCTTGGGCGCGACGATCCTCCTGATCCTGCGCACATAGCCAAGCTCGCGACACTTACCGATTTCGCCATATCAAACGCTTGCAAGCTCGACGGAGTTCTCAATCACATGCCATCCCTGCAGCGACTCGCCATTCTCGCCATTGTAGATCTTCCCGCGCTGGCCCATTGCGCTTGGCCAAGCAGAAGTTGACCGCGTTCTCACAGACTGTTGCCGCGAGCGGCTGCGAGCTCAAGCATTTGCGCATTATCATCGAGGACAAGCTCACGCCCAACGTGTGTTGGTCCATCACCTCCAATTGTCCTCACATTCAGACACTGGAGATTGAGCGATGTGGTTACCACGATGGTAAATCGGTATCAAGCCTGGTACGTGTCTTCCCTCAGACCTGATAAAAATCTATACTAAACATGGGCTGATCTTGGCATGTGCGATCGCCGCAGCAAGAGTTCCTTGAAGCGCTGTCCCCTTTATCTACCCTTCGGGACCTGCGCATCTGCATGCAATTCCCAGAGTACGATGATGTCGATGAATTGGAGTCATGGCGTACAGTACGTAAAGACTGCGCCAAGGCTCTTGCGATGGACCTCAAACTGCTCGGCAAAGTCGGGTTTGAGTACAGGAAACGCGCAGGGACCCACCGTTACCAGGATGCCTGGCTGGACTTCGAGATCAGTCGGAGGAAAGGAGGGGATGTTGAGCTGTGCCAGCTACCAGCTATGTGGTACCCGTTCCCCGAGGTTTGGGAGTCATCGCGGTTGTCGTTTTGATTGAGGGTGTTTTTTTTTGAGGTTTTTTTGGCGCAATGGAGGTTATCACTTTCTTGCAAGTATACATGTATTTTCTTTCTCATGGGCATTGTAATCTCACACGGAACGTCTCGACGGGGCTGGGCTCATCTTGGCTTGGTTGCCTGGTGGCATATATGGTTTCTCACATTGCATCGGTATCCACACACATAGTGTACATAGATATATTTGTTTACATGTCTCTAGACTTGCTACCGAGATATATAGTTTTGGTATCTTGTTACTGTATAGTGGGAGTAGATCTATAAAAATACTCCGCGCGATACGGAAGGAGAGAACGGTAGAATGGCGGAGAGATTTGAATTCAGTGGCAGAATCCAGCCATGTGTCAGGTTATAGTAATTGTGAGGTCTAGTTGTCAATCAGGTGGAAGGGCGGCAATATAAATGATAAACGGAAAGCCTAACTCCCTGCGCCCCACGGACATGTGCGAACTTCATTGACATGCTCTGGCTCTGGCTCTCCCGCGACGAAGTATTGCAGTATTGGTACTGCTGATGCTGTGTCGCTTAGACAATAAGGAACCACTCCAAATCAGGTGACGTCAATTACTAAGTGTTATACCATCCTTATGTTTTACGAAGTGTCTTGGAAAACATTTCATCATCAGGAAAACTTCAGGCGTCAAAAACTGCAAGCGAGCTGTGGCGTGACGTTCTCGAATAAGGCGGTTGGCTGCGGTACTGCGCAAGTATTCGGAACCTTGCTTGTGCATGTGAGGAGTCCGCGGTTCAGTGAATCGTGCCGATGTCCACGGCTGGTCGACTTTGGAATGCTAATACTTAGTGGCGTACTTATGATAGAACGTTCTATGGGCCTAGATGAGTCATATCAAGGAAATACCCTATCGAGTGGATCTGCGTTTTGATGAGTTCCGGAGAGTCTAGGTTAGTACAGCAAGTTCCGAGAAAGAAATGATATCACAGTATACGTAGGGGACAGCACAGAGGTGGCAGAATTACCTCAATCAATTTCTTACACGTTCGCCAACCACTGATACGGACAAGTACACTTTGTATGAGTGCTTCGGAGTGCGACAACTACTACGATAGCTCACCGACATGCTATGCCACTGACACCGTGGAATGCTTATCATACAACTCTGGCCACCCCCGTACGCGCCATCCATAGTCATAGGCTGTAAGCGTTTTCGTCCCATATGGTTGCTTACAGGTTCAAAAGCCAGACAAATGTCAAGCATTGAATGCGCCCAAGATCGCACCCCAGATCACTAAGTTGGCCTACCCTGCATGAAGCTTTTAATGATGTTCTTGTTACTTCATACCGTCATAATCATCATGGCTGCACCTGCAGGATCTAATATAGCCCAACGGGTATCTATTGCCGGGTCCGCCGTCATGATGTATGTCATCCCGCGACCGAATTCTGTATTCGTAAATTAACAGGGATTTGATTTCCAGGACGCAGGGGACTTACCCAGATTCTTCCTCTATGGGAAGTAGTCGTAACCTTGTGGGTCTTTCCTCAAATATGCTGGAGTCTGGAAGCACGACCTCTGTGCTTGCGACCGCCGCGGGATTGGTGACCAGCAGTGAGTCTGCCCAGCTTAAATTGTTGTGCAAACTTCATGTCCGGTGTCTAGTAATGATTGCACCGACCGGGACCTTGGTGGCGGCACCTATAGCAAACAATGAGTTATACAACACATCCATGGTCAACAACGTCGAGTCATCTTTGAAAGTATATACGGTCGGGATAATCCTAGCGATTTCTTTTGCGGGAATAGCACTTATTATTGTCAGCGTGCTTACCCGTTCTGCGGGCAGATGGACAAAAGTGAGTTGTCAGAATTGCACATAAAGGGTTGTGCTGACGTGAGGATTGATAGCAAATATCAGAACTTCAACAGCAGTACACACAGCTCGTGCATAAGAACTGTGGTCAATCGGAAATTTTCTCTCCTGTTTACAGCCAAACACCATATGCTCATTGGGTAGCATAACTTAAGGCCCAGCAGAGCTGCGCCTATCTGCATGCATGATGCTGCCAAGTTGGCGTTTCCTGGAGAAACATACTTGTACACAGCACTATGCACTGTGTTGGTAAATGAATTTGATATTTCGAAATTACTATAACATTGTGTCGTATGCACCATGACGAAGTTGTATCATAATGTGCAATGAGTTGCCAGTTACCTCATATCTGGAGTTGCGTGAAGTTAGCCGCGATGGAACACAATGATACTGGACTTACGATGATAAATACACAGCGGATGACCATGCACTTAGTCACTGGGCCGAGCACGGCGCATGAACTGTGAATGTAAATTAATCAGCACGCGAAATATTGCCAGCAGCCTGTCGACATGTTGACACCGCACCGTATTCTCTCCGAATCCTGTGCAGTAATACCACCAGCATGTAAAGAATCCCATATAGAACAATGAAATGTCCGCACTGCTGCCCATAACTGCTTTGGACCGCAAGTACGGTTATGCTAAGGGCCGCCTGCAACGCTGAACGTCTCTGCCACCATCCGGCTGTGTGCCCAAAATCAAGTATTCCGAATGGAATAATGTTATGGTAGGACATCGGACATGATAACATTGCGCGCAGCAATGGAGCACCATACCTTGCAAGTTGAGTCCCTAAACGTCGGACTAGAGCTATTCTAGGAAATTTTTCCTCGTTGCAATCATGCGAATTGAGTTGTTACCATTGACAGAAACACGTATTGTGCACTGGATCCTGCGATGAGCTCAGGCCATTGCTCGACAAAGAGCGATTCTGATGAAGAGACGACGATGATCGGAGAGTTGGAACAAAGGGCAGGTTTGCAATTGACTCAGCGGCGTGCCCGTTAAGTAAGGGTGGGACTTGTAACATTAGCAGAAATTACCATCACTACGTGACTAGGACCCCCTTTCCTTTGTTCTTTTCTGTGGACCTTGTGGTCTTCATTCATGTCTTCAGAGTATCCCTCTCACCTTCATGTCTCTTTCGCACCAAATGCAACGTCTTTCAAGCGGACGTTTGAACAGTTTGGCTACGATTCTGGCTCTCCAATGACTAGCGCTCTCCAAGCCAGCGGGAGTGGCACAGCAACCCATAATGTTCCGACAGGCTCCAGTAGCAGCAGCAGTGGTAATGAAAGAAATAAGAGAGCAAGGAGTACGAGCAGCTCCTCTGTCAGCAATCGTTCTGCAGACTCTTCCAGGTCCTCCGAGTACAATTCCGCGCGATCAAGCGCCTCGTTGAGCGAGGGCTCTATCAATGACCATAACCTTTCTCTCGACCAGAACAGGAGATCTCCAGCTTATCCATCTCCCGCCACGGCTTCTACTTCGAGTACTTTGGTCTCACCAGCGCCTACCCTGACCGAACCTCAGGATGAGGATATGTCAGATAGTTCAGGTTTTTCCTTGGACATCCCCCGTCCCGCACCTCCGCCAGAAGTAGTATCTCCTACTGCACATGACACCCTTAGAAGCTCCATAGAACGTTTCAACGAATTCGATAGTCACATTGCAGCCCTCCGGCGTTCACACTCACGTACTCCATCTTGGCACCCTACTTCATCTCCCGTTCTGTCCCCACGCGAATCTTCAAATGATACTACCGAGGCGTTCGACAGCTGGGACTGGACTCATTTTGGAGCTTCACCGAGCTCGTCACACACATTTGGGGAGGATCGTCGAAGTCAATATTCCACCGATGCAGCAACTTCAATTGGGTCTGGGAGTACACACACTGCGGTTCCCAGGCAGGTTGACTCGTTATCTATCCAAGCATCGGATGGTAGGCGTCTCTTTGATCTGTTACATACGCACTAGCACTGATTACATACTACCTGCTGACAGGCTTATCACGTCCCGGCTATAGTGCCTCATCAAGTAATACCTCCAATTCTACACGTTCGTCGAACACCCCTCCTCATCCTTCATACCGACCGTCACCATCAATCTCATCATCAGCGAGGGCGAACGCATCTATCCGAGAGTCTGACGAGTTTCCCAGCGACTCAACTAGATCACTCACCTCCGTACCGTCGGTCCTGCAAAATGAAAGAAACAATACTGATGCCTTAAATGGACCCGACGGCAGGCAAGGTGTCCATCGTGTTTCAAGTTCTGGCTCATCAAATCTGTCATGGGCTGCTCTCGCTTCCTCCCGTCCTTCACCGCCCGTTGCGCTGTCGCCAGATGTAGTTGGCAGGCAAGATGTCCATCGTGGGTCAAGTTCTGGCTCATCAAATTTGACATGGGCTGCTCTCGCTTCCCCCCGTTCTTCATCGCCAGTTGTGCCGTCGCCTGACGTAGTCACACGTCCAGGATTACTTGACAGCGTATTCGAGCCACCAGCTTCGGATCTGGCTACTAGGCCCCAGGTCGCAAGGCGCACTACTCATTCAGATGCCGGCTGGAGATCCATGAATTCTGCGCGTACGTCAACAAGCACTTCTGCGTCGTCCTCTGGTCTGTGCTTTGTCCCACACAACTGATGATCATGTTGACTAAAAGCTGTATTTTTTCCAGTGCTTGGAGACTCCATTTCCCGCTTCTACGCTGCGGACGAGGAACGACAACGGGGTACATCGAATACATTCCAGGACAATAACCCACCACCTTCCCGTTCTACTGACAGATATCAAGATATACCTGCGCGTGCTAGAACAGCTATTGAACGCTCGCGTAACTCAAGTATGACTTTTGTATCTCTTCTTCCCTGTCGTTTACAAATATCACCAGTCCGTCCTCTCTCGGAGGCTTTATCTTCCAGAGAACAAGCAGTTGAGAATTCCGACGAAGCAGAATTGTCATTTGGTCGTTACTTAGCGGGTTTCGATGGAGAGAACTCCATCGATCACGATGGAAGGCGCAGGATGATGGCCCGTAACCGTTACGACCTTGCCAGCGAAAACGATGAGGACGACGATGACCACTCCCACCCAGACAGTGTGCATGAGATCATTCAAGGTCTTCACAATGCCCGTGGTCTGCTCGAGCGTGGCGTAGAAACTGGTATGGTGCAGCGCGTTTATCCAAACTATATTGCTAATCTTTCTCAATCAGCCCGTTCATTGTCTGGGACGGCTTCCCGACCTGAGCCGCCAAATCCTCCTCCGCCTCGCTACCGCTTTCATTCCCGCTTGTATGCCTCCGCTACGACGGTATCCAGCAACTCGTTGGTGTCAGAGAGTGCCGCGGAGCATCGCCGTACCAATGCCAGGGCACAACTTCGCTCCCAATTGTTTGATCAACGTCCCAACTCTGATGAGCTTCCTCGAGACAGTTCAGAACTTTCAAGTTTGACTGCCGCTGCTCGTTTGAGGCGTCTTATCGCCGGTCAAGCGGACTCCTCATCGAACACATCTTCCCTCCCTTTGCCGTCTGGTCGAACAAACGATCTTCCATCAAGAGCGTTCGCATTGAACAGTTCTGGGCCACCTTCTCAGTTGCCACGAGGAGGCTTGAACGAATGGGAGAGAGCCCGATTTTCAGAGTTTTTATCCGAACACAGACATCCCCAGACAAGAAGCGGGAATAACAGATCTCTGTCTAGAGACCGCAACCACCGCCCCTCTGAAGACTCACCCGACAGCATCTTTGGCCCTTTGTTCAACCCGATCGATGCTATTCCGGGTTTGACAAACTCAGCGGAGGAAGACGCGCAGCCACCGTATGTTTATCGACCGCCCACACCACCGCTTCACACCTTGCGTGCTGCTCGTTCGCGCTCTCCACCGCGGATGTCTTCGGAACGACCACAGGTGTCTATTGGTGATACATCTGCGAGATCGCATCCTTTTAGCAGCGTTAACTTGGATATGTTCCCGCCTGGAATATACCGCGATTCGTTGCGGCGGTCAATACAAGCGAACCAGGGGCGCAGTAATTCCCGTGTGCCAGAGCCAGAGCCTACGCCTCTCTCTCACGAACCTTCAACTGTATTTTCATTCGGGAACTCGGATGAGGATAACGATAGCGATGATATGGATTCTTACTTGGGTATCTTGGTATGTCCCCTTTAACAAATCACATGACGTATTTAGCACTGACATATTTGTGCAGCCAAGGCGTGGAAGGGAACGTACAGCAGCCACGAGGTCAGTGCTATGTATGACTCTCATCGAACCATTTGCTTAACGCTCCTTGATACTATAGCGCACGGTTTACATCGAGGCATATGATGCCAGAGCCTGCTGCTCCAGCAACAACCTTGGCTTTTGGCGTCGACTCTCACAACACATCCACGCAGGGTAGTAGCGCGTTTACTGGTGTGCGGGGCCGCATCTCTCCGTCGAGAGGACAGTCGATCGACGAGGATTTTGCTAGGCGTCGATTGAATGAACCACGGAGCGGTCTTCAAAGTTCGCCTCTTGATCCTTTCTGGTCTGGTAGTAGGCGTGATGCCCCCACACACAATCCTGCCCCCCAGTCTTCTTGGGAGTCACAGATACAGGATCGTGACTATGAAAGAATGAGAACAATGCGTGACATGATGGAGCGGTATGGTACCAACAACGAACGATCTGACTTGGCCTCCAGGCGGAACATTCCTCAGGGACCCTCCGGGAGACCTGGGAATGCTAATCGCCTGACATTGCTTCCATGGCGGTCTCCACTGCTTCAAGGTTCATCCACTTCAACAAGCTCCGGATCATCATTCAACTCCAGTAGTTCCGCTACCATCACCCACAATCCATACCGACACACTACAGACCGGCCTCGAGAACGGCAAGAAGTGGCGCCACCAGAAGAACGGACGCCCATTCGCACCTTGAGGCAGCGGGCTGGCCTCGCACGCGGAACGTCCCGAGCGGAGGGCACTCGTATTCGGTCGATGTTTCGGACGATGACAAGGAGAAATATGGGGGATTATATGGTATGTGTGCTGTGCTGTGCTGACTGAGATCTTCCTCATGTTTGTCTTTTTCGGGTATAGCCTGACGAGTTGTTCGACTCGTCATATGAGGGATTGTTGTCTCTAGGAGAAACGCTTGGGGAAGTTAGGTCAAAGGCCACGCCTGCCGACGTCATTGCCTCGCTTCCGACGGGGACCTATCAAGCGTGGGCAAAGGAAGACAGTGAGACACGGTGTCCAATATGTTTGGATGATGTATGTATTCGTCAAATTCATTCAGTGACGTATCATACTCACCCTTCTTCTACAGTACGGGCGCGACGATCCCGTTACGAAACTCGTTGAATGTACCCATTGGTTACACAAGTCTTGTTTGGAGGCATGCTCGACTTCTTCTGTCTTTTTTCGCTTGCTGACGAGTTACCCTTCCAGCAATGGCTCAAGACAGCGAATACTTGCCCTGTATGTCGCAAGAAGGTCAAGAATTCTCCAAAATGCCCGTATAAGGCAAGCATAATGACAAGTGCGGGGGCTGGTGGGTCAGGGTCAAGAGAACCTGAAGTTGGAGCAAGTGGCAACCACGGCCGGACATCGAGCTCAGACTCTGCCTCTGGGGTTGTTGCGATGCGCTTGGGTGAACTAATCAATCGTGCTCGCCGAGGGTCCAATGCCCAATCAGGGAGTGGTACTCAGCAACAGTCATTGTCCCGTGTCCAAACGAGTGTTGGTACTCCTACCGAGCCAGTGGTGGCGACAAGGTTTAATGGCGGTGGAACTCATTTCCATCATCATCACCACCACTATCTCCACATCCACCCACCACGTCCAGAGCAATCCCACGTTTCACAGTTCTCAGATCCATATTTTCAACCTCCCAGCTCAACTGCCAGTGCAGCCCAGAGCGGCACGGGGACCCGCACGTTCCCATCTGTCCAGAACGTTAGCGGACCTCGTCCTAATGTGTCAAGTCGCCCAGCACTTTCGCGCCCGACTTCCTGGTTTGGGTCAATGACAAATCGAGCCAGTGCTCGTCGAGTGCCTGAATCAACACAGGATAGCGGCCCACGTTTTCCATCTTCTCCAATGGAGGTCGATTATGAAATCGGGAGAACAGGTTTCATAGGTGCAACTTCTGGCTTTCATGATCCTGCGCCAGCTCCGCGGAGCACCTTCGGAGCGCCTCCATCATCTAGTGCTATGTCTAGCGCAGTTTTTCCTCAAACCGCAGGCTCATCGTCATCATCGTCGTTATCGTCTTCGTCATCATCTACGTCTACCACATCTAATATGCTAGACACATACTCCTTGGCGACAGGGGAATTACAATCTTTCCACGGTACAGCAAGGACGAACGTGGGTTCATTGGGGGGCCGACCTCATGGAGCCTCGCATCCCAACAATGCAGGTTCGACTGCACAGCACTTTGGATCTTTCAATATGGATGGCGAATTAGACTCGAGAAGCAGTTCGACTAGCAATGGCTATGTGAGGCCGGGAGGACCTGGGACATCTGGTCCTCCTTCATGGTGGCGGTGAGCTGTGTCGCCATATATCTCATCTTCAATGGTCTCCTACATATAATATCTATTTTTTGGTCAGGTTATAGCATTGCATCACGACTTTATGCTTTTTTCACTATACACATGGATGCATGTACATTCTCTCTTCTCCACATACACGTACTTGTAAATCAACCAAATCAAATCCAAGTATATCTAGTCTTAGGTGACAGTGTCAGCGAATTTAGAGTAGTAGTCGTAAACTATGTTCGCCCAGTCCCTGATATCCTGATTCATTTGTGAGCTCGCAAAACAGAAGGACAAATGGCCAAAGTAATGTGCATGCACCCTGAGAAAAATGGTCGAGTTCCGACAGCTGCCGATCGTGGTTGGGTGGTAATCCGCATCATCGTTAACCAACTATATTAACATTCATGAATAGACCTGGAGTCTGCGCAGACTTGTACCCAGACCGGCCATTTCAGAGACGCCCTCATTCATTCAATAATGTTGAATGTCATTGGTTCAATCTTCACGAATCTAAGCTGAGCGCAACTTCAACACAGCTCCTGTTGACGTTCATTGGACTTTCCGTGGAGAAGTTGCCACATGGCGGAATCGCGAAGGCAGCTACTTATCCTCGCACAACGCCCAGGCTTTCGAGGTACTCTTCCCTAGACCGCCGCTCCTCTTCGAGATGTATATATATATCATACCGGCTTCATGATATCTAGCGGCGCGCACTCTCCCTATCGGCTTCTGATTCTTGCGCAAAGCGCAAGCCGCAATCCCCGAATTCCGACCCACGCTGTTGGTTGCGACCAAGGTCTTGCAATATGATCAAGATGGCACAGCTCTCTTCCTTCTAATTGTGGTGGTTGTGAATGACTAGTTTCTCACATCGCCATGGCCGACGGCAGCATTACAGATCATGCAGTGATCATGATGGATTCATCATATACATCATACTGCTATGGTCTCGGCATTCTCTTCAATTCCTTTATCTGATAGAACGCAGTTCGCCATCGGTGCATGCCCGTTGATCTTACAAATAGATCGGATAAGAAGCGTATTGTGTAACATCTGTTTCAAATTCGTCATGATCATATATATCAATGAACAGCTGCTCATGTCTTGGCCCCGACTCCTGGAATGCTATACGGGGCCCGAGCTCGAAGAAGATTACGTCTGTATACAGCCTTCCACTGCGTGCAAATGGATCTCTGTATGCTTGTACAATATCAACATCCAAGTCCAACGTAACAATAGCCATACCTTCCACCCCGGAACAAACTATCTTGCAATTATCAGGCATTCTTAATGACTAATGACTAGCAGCGTGTCAGCATCACTCCATATACAAATCTTCATTTCCTTGCTCGTGTTTTCGACTGATAACCCTCAACGTCGTTCGCATCGTCAATGACACCGTCTTTCGCTGGCCTGCAATCTATGGTTCTAGGAACACCTTTGCTGCAAACGAAGTTTCATTGGAAAATTGGAGAATAAAACCCGAGTGGATTCTGCAAGCTGTTTGCAATGTCACGGTGTCAGTCGAAACACGTTGGACTAGCGGCGGCTGGCTATGTGCCTGCCTCTGGCGGATCGAGCAACAGTACTTAACCACTACATAAATTGGACGCTAAATGATACCTTTTTATGCATTTCACCCGCCTATGTCGTAATATCAGCCACTGTTGAACCTTTAATTTGGATTGTTAGTCCTTCGTGGGCTTCGGACGACAGTCATGGACCCCATGTTGCACTCTATCTCGGACAAGCCCTTCATGGTATCGTGGAGAAGATTTTTTTGAAGCAATGCCCTCGTGCGAGTGAAAAGGTGGGACGGACTCAATGATGAAACTCATATCGACACCGTATGATCGTAAGCACTACATAATTTTGCCACGATTTCGCAGTGATAATCAAGCAACAAGGGTTTAATTTTCAAATCTTCGCAGTGCACTGAGTGCAGCCTGGCGTTTTGGAGCCGGAGGAGCTCTTCGATAACATCCGAACGATGGCGGTCCCAGAACATCATGGACCTGTGGTAGTTACTTGAAGAGAGTTGGAGACCGCAGGTTTGAATCCGGCTAATCCGAGTCGACGTGGGACCTGGGTGAGTCTGTATTATCAACGTGTGACCGTATGCTGAGTGTGTTGATCAATCTGCTCCGACGGTCCTAGTGTTTCATCTTCGTGATGGCATGCCACATATGTATCAGGCTTCACGCCTTCAAGCTTCAGGTTCGAGGTTGATCAAGATCATCCCATCCATCTTCCACTCACTGGTTCCCCACTTCACAGTATCAATAATGCTTCACAACCGTTACTTGGAGTGACGGTCCGACGCGGTGCGCGGACTGGTACTTTAACTAACTCAACGCTTGCGTCAGGATTACCGCTCGGAACTAGATTTTCTTAACACGGTCGGTTACTCTGGGACCTACAGAATAGACCGCTTCATCTACGATGTCGACTAGTGGAGCTGCTTGGATCAATACTCTGCACATATTTATTGCAGCTTCTACGTTGGTGTTGTACGATCACCTCATCACGATAGACCAGGAGGTACGTCATTGTTACACCAACATTGAAACCACGGTACTCAAATCGTCATAGATTTCGTGTTTTTGGACAGGAAAGTGGAATATATCTCGCTTGCTCTTCTTTGGTGTTAAGTCATCTGTTTCCGCCGCTTTTGTTTCACTGATGGCAAATGCTTTAGGTTCGCTATTTACCCAGCATCGAAATTTTGTAGGTGGTTGATACCAGTTCTGACATGGCATCCTCGACTGAATCATTGAATCTAGAATCATCATGTTGAGTTCGTATTAATGGGCATGGTTTGTGATGTAATGTTCAAGCTCACATTGTTCAAAGTTTACTTTGGGAATGTCGGGTTTCATGTGAGTATCCATCCATCTTGTCCCATACGATCCTGCTTAATAGGTCTACAGACGTAAGCCTTCTACTAGTAACAAGCCAAGTGGCTCCTTTCTGTAATTCAACTATTTCACAGCTGCGGCACCTTATCATATGTTGTGCTGGTTTTGGAAACATTGACTCTCCTCATGAACGAAGGCATGACATCCGCACTTTGGGACAGTTGAAGTACCACTGATGCGCTCGTCATGCTCTCAGCGGCATTGGCCATGCGGGTGTGGTACCTTTTCACATACAAACGATTTCTACAAAATGCGGTCGCTGTGCTGGCTCTTGCTTGCATGATCTTATCGGTAGTACTTGTGGCAGGCATTCCGGACGCCCAACCCCAAGATGTTCCTAATACGTGTAATTACACAATTAACACTCGAACTGAGTGGAGGATGTTTTTACCTCCCGTTGCTCTGCACATCATGCTTTATGGTCTAACGCTCTTCCAAATGCTTAGCATAAGTGGAGAAATCAAGGGATTGACGGGCATGATGATCGATGAGTACGTCATTGTTCATATGCAGTCATGGACTAAAATGACGTTGTTTTCAGGGGAGCACATCTTTACTTGCTGTCTACGAGTTTGTTCATAACTGTTCCAGAAGGGCTACATCTGATCATTATGATACAGTGGCATTAGTATACGGCCTAATTGGAACAGCTATGCCAGATAATGTGAACGTACGTGCATCCGAGTCCCTGTTTTACTGGCTGATAGCTGAAATCCCTCAGGCATTTTTACCTGCTTCTTATTCTGCGTAAGTTATTTTTGATACTCGATAAACCTCTCATTGTCTCGCAGCCTAGTTCAGGTTGTAATGTCGGTCACCGTAGCTCGTGCCATGCTGATTCTTCGCAACCTGGCTGCAAGACTACATGTTGATCCAGGATGGCTGCTGAGCCATAGCGAGCTCAGCCGTATTAACTGCAGACGAGGACTTCGCGATTGTGAGCTGCTGGTAGAAATACAAACAGGGGCTGGAGACATGATGGGGATGGGGGACTGTAACACCACTGGTGCAAGGCCCGGCTTGGCTTGATGAGAGGAAGGATCCAGGCTCGCTCACTAATAATAGAACGTATCTATTGTTTGAATGAATGACATCAGTTCATTGTATTTAAGATATCTCCGCTCATCCAATTCCTCGAACAATACACTCGTGGGCCACCCGGGTCATCAACGGTCATCAGCCGTTAACCTTGCGGCGAACTAACTGAATACCCTTGAACTGCATTAGAACGGTGGCTCGAACGAACCGCTGGGCATTCCGTTCTAACAGACAGCACCGCATCATTGATCAATGGATACTTGGCGCCTACTACGACCCTATTAGACCTGTAGGACAGAAACAAAATGGAGCAGAAATACATAATAGTAGCCGGCCCAGCACAGGAGAGCACGGGCTCCTTGAGACTACCGAAGTGATGGTATCGGTGAAACCCACCAGTTCTTGGTGGTCGCATAGTGGCAACTTTGCGTAATAATCTGAGACTCGACATGAGAATGAACTAGATATAAAAACCAACAACGTAAACCAATCTGTAACATGTGCTCATCTGATGGAAATCTGGGTGGGCCGTCGCGCTATACTTACTAGTAGTACGAGTCACTGAGGAATGGAGCTACTAGTAAGTGCTGTCGGCTAGAAAATAACCTTCCCTAGCGAGAAAGAGACAGTTGAACTTCAAAAGATCTAGACCTAATGTAATAAACGATAAACTATTTTCACACACCCAGAGTGGATGCTTGGTGGTTCACTGGAACAACTTTGAACTAGAAAGGCACTCTGCATGAGCATGGTTTGACATTGCCATCCTCGATGACAGAAATCGTCTCAGAACACTGCGTCTATAGTACAAGGCACTCCGCGAACACATTCATGCATGGTCCAGACGTCGACTCTCGGGGCCCTTTCGACTGTGACACTGCCATCAGACTCTGTCGGAATTAGATGATGACACAGGATTTGTCCATCATGGGAGTCGTTTGGAGCGTGCTCTGCGGACATGGGGTGTGTGCCTCATCATCATTCTGATGCACCCAGTGAATTCCAGAATAACCTCTCAACAGCGTTCGCTCACTCACCTAGCGCTGGCAGTCTTTGTGCAACCCTGACGCCCGGTCCAGTGGCATCCTCGTCGAACGCCCGGTCCCTCTCGTACAATGGACTCACTTCTGCAGGAGTGCACGAGCGACGAGCGTTCAATTTTGGGTCACTTGATATCATATCCGAATTACGATCATCATGATGAGCTCCAAAACAGTGTTCTTAGCCTCAACAACAAAGGTGCCGGTATTCTACAATTTGCCGCATCTAACAGGTCTGTGCATGGCACGGATGCCACTGTGCCATTGCAACAGCTTCCAGAACGAAGTTTCAGCTTTGTCTCACTCTCGTATTTTAATTTAAATACATGGTTACGTATTCGAGGTGAGTTGAAGCAGATGGACTCATCATTTAAAGTGCATCTGCCGGCTTCGGTGTTCATTCTATTCTTCGCGATCAATGAACATTCGTCCAATGGAGCTGTGTTTTGTTTGCTGGGTCCTTCTGCCTGTCACTATTTTGCAGGTTTTCCTGATGCTGACGGTGTGCCGTCATTACTCTAGTGTCCTTTGTCTCCTTAAGCGGTTGAGTTGTCGAGATGCTTAGCTCCCTTAGCTTCATGCTATCTCAAGGGGCTAGCATAAGTTCTGCTACTTCTCTAACTTGAGTGTAGGAAGAATAAGCGTTGGTGAGCTCCTCGAGTTGCCGCCAGTCTGTCACGGGAGGGATGGGTAGGCCCCACGGCTAATCTCCCCAACGTGTGATCGTCGCATCGTGAGTATTCGTAACCCATCAACCTTTAATGGCCATTTACAGGTTTGCATAAGGGCTACCTCATATGCATCTATGCACACTTATCGACGAATCAAAAGGATGTTGTTTCGTTTTTAAACCACATCTGATTACTTTGGCGTGGGTGGTACTTTTGAATCCTCGGATGAGCACCTACCTGACTTACAACTCAGTTGACTTGGATATGGTTGTGTTACCAACGATCATCTTCCTCGCCTCGCTGGTGATCTTATTCTTGTACTTTGGCCACGGAGCAGACAACCATGGAAGCTTACCTGCTTCCAATATCCCCAGTCAACGGGCTATATGGTACATCGGAAGTGCAGGTTTTTTCATAGATCCATCACAATTTTTGAAAGATTCTATGAAATGGGCGAAGGATTCCATCTTTTCCTTTCGCATTCTAGACGTAGGTGCTCCCACTCTACTTCGTAGCAGCTCACTATAATGGCAGGGAAAACGATAGAGCACGGTTGTAGTCTTGCGGGGGGTTGCTGGAAGAGACGCATTCTTTTCGAAAGGTGCGCCCTTTGCCCTTTGCTCTTTGATGCAAATCATCGAACCGTCAACTCATTAACGTCTTCCTAGGCCTTGATTTTATGGCTGGATATAGATTATTGGGGAGTGCTATCTGCCAATTATACTGACTCTTGTGCTTACGGAAGTTCATACAGAATCCGCAGCTTGAGACATTCGGACACGAGAACATGGCAAACCTGATAACGACATTTATTCGCCCTGATGCACTGGAACATTGTAAGTTGCAGGTCTGTTCTCTCGTATATCGAATCTAATATATCCATAGTGTTCCCATCAATGATCGAAGACGCCTTGCAAGCATTTGAAATGTGGGGAAACAACGGAGCGAAAGATCCTTTCGAGAGTCTCAACGAGGTAGCTCCAGCTTCTCCAATCAAATGCTGTCGGTGATTGAAAACACCCCCAGATTGTTTTTACCATGGCCGCAAGAATGACAACATGCCGCGAGTTCAGTGAAGATCCGAAGAAAATTCAAGCCTTGATCAGCATTTTCAAGCGGCTCGAAGCTGGCTCGGACCATACTTCCATAATAGTTCCTTGGTTTCCGACTCCAGCCAGACTTAGGAAGATGATCGCTGGGGTGCAATTATACCGCATGATTTCTGCAGTTGTTCTCTCCAGGAAACATCGTCGTGAAGACGACCCACTGCAAGCCATGATAGACAAAGGTCTCTCCCCCACTGAGACCACTATAGTCAGTGACTAAAGTATTTCTGCTAACTCATAACATAACATGTTCTACCATAGTTGCTTTCTACTATGCTGTTTGCTGCAACCACCAACACCGGAAATGTGGTCACCTGGATACTCCTTCATTTGGAGGCCAACCCGAAGTGGAAGGTACTCGTCCAAAACGAAGCCAGGCAGCTGTATGAAGACTCTCTGGCCTTTGGACGCTACAATGACACTCCAAAACCACCCCTTTCTATGCATTCCATAGAAACGCAGACGCCGATCTTGGATCTCTGCATTCCCGAAACGTTGCGCATGCTTTTCAAAGGACCCTTTATGAGGAGAAGTATGGGAGGGGACATCTTCGTGGACCAAAAACGCATCCCACACGGAACGTACATCATGTTCCCAACTGGCGACCTTCACGACAATGCTTATTTCTATTCGACACCTAAGGAATTCAACCCAGAACACTTCTCAGCGGATGCAATTCAAGAGCGGCAACAACATGGAACCACGTTCTTGGGATGGGGTGCTGGTCGTCATGTTTGTGCTGGGAAAAGAGCCGCACAAATGCTCATGAAGATCACCATTATTCTCCTATCACAATTCGACATACAGATGCTTGATGAAGGGGGGGAACCGATGCAAAAAACTCCAGAACACCTAGAAGATGTATTATTCAAGGTGTGTCGGTCCAAGCAAGCTGTGACACTCCGCTACGAGGTACGGCGCTGCGGCTAGGAATATGGAGTTTGGTTGCGTCCTCATATAAAGCACATTGCTGCACGATTGCTTGGACATCCGCTGTTTTAGTTACTAGAATTGTATTCTACAGAAGTATATGCGTTGTGGTACGATTCTTCATTTGTGACCTATCATGTTAGTAGGCGACGAATTCCAAGGCCTATACGTATAGCACAAGCGACCGAGGCGTAAATTTCAAGTATCGATGCACATCTAATTGCCACATTGTGCATCACTAAGCGGCCGGGACCGAGACTACAAGCAATACAACATTATGGATACTCTGCAGAGTGCCAGGAATATATACAATTCACTACGGTATCATAGGTAAATGTGGGGAATCAATATATGAGCGACCTATGCAAACAAATACTGTCGAAAGCGAATTTGCGGCGATAATAACAAGAGAAGGGTTATCATAAAATGGAAGGGAGCTAGTCGGTACAGTTCGGGGCAACGACACGCCTAAGAAGTTTTCGGGAGAGATATGGATGCAGTCTGCATGCCTGAAGAACCATTCGTCGTACGGGACTGAGTTTGGCGCTTGATTTGTGCTTCCATTTTGATACGTTGCTTTCGAACATCGTCATCTTTCAGTTTCATCATTAGGGCTTGATTAAGGAATGCGTCTGCTGTCGAGGGTAGGCATGCGAGAGGCGGATGAACAAGGTATTCCATAGCGGCTTCTTCCGATGTCGATTGCAAGAGCAGATGTCGCACGCATTGAACGAGCGCAAGCCCAACACGAAACAAAAGGGTGACGCCTAATAGAGTATAAATGGGACGAAAGATGGAAAAAGTATGCCACGTACCTTCGTACAAAAAAACGTCCCAGATACGGTGAAGATACTCAACAGGCAACGTTCCGACAAATAGGGTAGAGAACCTGTGCAAGGTCAGAAAAAATGGAACCCCAGAGATGCGTATTGATACGAACCAAGACTTGGCTATCGCGCCAGGAGGAATGCTAAACGTGACATAAAGCTTTTTGCACACAGCAGAATCATTAGCTTCGATGGCTTTGCTGAGTAATGCAGCATCAACTTCCAACTGAATGGTATTGGCCGAGAAGTACGGACGAAGATGGGCGTCCATCATCGAAGCGAATATCCAAAAAGCGTCTTCTTCGGGTGATAGCAACAACAGATGACCAGCGATGGAAGTCAGTCCTGACAACCGCACATCATGCATCAGCAACGATACGGCGCTCGGACACAACGAAGATGTACCTGAGCTATATTGGATATCTGGCACCATATTGAGATAGGCCTGCAGGAGTGATACTAAAGGGCCATCGAAGGGATGCAATTGCGTCTGATCAGGGAAATACTTTTTTGCATCCTTCTCGATATCTGAAAAGGCGGGGACTCTTTGCCTCTTGCCCAGCTGCGCATATACGCCGGGAATCGCGCGAGCTTTACTGTCACTGAGATGACACCACACCAAGTATCGTACCGATGAAGGCACTCCGTCCAACAAGAGACGCTTGACCTTCTTGTTCCTGCGTGCTTGAGAGGGCGGTACGATAGGCAGGAGGGCCATCCACTTGACCTCACGCTGGCGGTGAGCATCTATTGACATAGGTGACTCCACTGGTGGGGTACCCGACGAGATCGCATCGGGGAACATGGGGGACCGTGGGGCGCTCGAATGCATCGACGCTGCATCGCCTTGCACGATACCAGGGGAATCGAGGTACACTGCATCAGCATCACGTCCAGCATACGAGGATTCTTGACTGGAGCGACCCAATGGCACTTGCGGTAAGGTTGGTTTCACAAGTTCAAAGTCCATATCTTGCACTTGCACAGTTTCGGTTCTCCTGGTTACCTAACGAAGACGTCACGCTCACGGCATCGTCAAGCTTCGATTTGATGCTCGTCCTACCACGAAGTGCGGGGAGACTAAGCTTTCCCCGAAGTTGGACTTCGTGTGCAAGGGGCGATGACCGCGCTGACTGTGAGTGCCATTCCGCAATGGGAGGCGGAGATGCCATTTGAGAGCGTGAATCGGTAGAATCAGAACTCTGTCGAGGTGGCGTGCCATCGACAGAATTCTTCCTCGGTATGTCCAATGACCCGTGACGGACATTAGTCACCCAAGGATGCGGTGAAGCAACATTGTTAGTTGACACTGACGTGCGTCCTGTCATTGCAGATGCCGGCGATGCGTCCTTGTCACGATCGCTGAGATTACTCGGACTAAAGCTGGGTACAGGACTAGCCGAAGAGCTTCCTGCAGACGGAGGCTGCAGCCCGAACTTCGTGACACTTGGAATAGGAGATGGCTGCTGGAAACCGGGGTGATAGGTGGGACTTGAGCTGGGCCTGCATTGGGCGATGGAGTATCGGTGGAAGAAACGGACGGTATTGAGACTGCTGTTCACGACTCAAGTTGCCATTTCTGCAGGGAAAGGGGAGCGGGAATGTGACGTGCCCTCAAGCGAGTTGGGGCCATTCGGCGTGGGATGCAGCGTGGGTGCAGGCAAAGTAGGGGAAGGGGATTGAAACAGAGGGGGCGCCAGTCACGATATACTCTTGGACACTGGTTATCTCACGGCTACATTATTCATCCTTCGACTCTTCATTGTCTGTCTAAGGCAAAACTCCACCTTCGCGTCAGGCTCAAAAAAACGCACCACAGTCACAGCTTTCCCCCAAGCCCAGAATGACCCGAGGCCTCGATCTCGGTCGAGCAGCGCCGACCTGCGGGACAAAATTCGGGCGCGAAATTGGAGCCACGGGCACAACTACCACTCGTTGATTGTTCCTGCACACCTGCAAGCGTCGCCGCTGACCGCCGAGGTAGTCTGGAGTGCTGAAGTGCTATTTGGGTCAGCGCTTGGATTTGGACTAGTATCCTTCGCACTGCTAGGTGGCGTACGAAGAGGTCCAACAGCTGCAGAGGCAGCTGAGCTCCTTCGTACCGGAGCAGAGACCGTTGCGGCACGAATGGGCGGGACAGGTGCCACAGATGGAGGAACTGTTATGCCTGGATGAGCCATGCGAGCCTGTAGTGGTGGAAGTGGGTCCATTGAGAACATGATCGGCACAGGGCCAGCACTCGAGTTCAAATCAGGCTCGCAACGTGCATATAGCGTCTTCGGTGGCCCGCGCACGCCGGCACCAACACCAGGACCAAGGGAGATACTCCTGAGGTGGCGAAGAACTTGAGCGGAGAAC
>JABBWA010000612.1:0-23010 GCA_016628065.1 Suillus lakei | reverse complement strand
AGAACGCTAAGGATATGAAAGCGCAGGCCAAAGACAATAAGGCGAAGGGGAAAGGCGGCGTCAATGTTAAGGAGAAGGAGAAAGAGAAAGAGAAGGAGAAAGGCGGCGCCAATGTCAAGGAGAAGGAGAAGGATACGAAGAACTTAGAGGACACACCAACGCATACATTGACCCCCCAGACGGCCCTGACCCTTGCCCTATCTTCCTGCGCCCAACGCATTGTACCACTAGGTCGGGACTCAGAGGCAGGGTATACTGGGCTCTGACGCCAGGACGAGGAGAGCGAGACACTTCACGCGAGTACCTTGCCTTCAATATCGATATCGAATTGGGGGAACGGGACGAAGGCGCCAAGACTAAGAGCCATAAAGCCAAGTCGAGATCACCGTGGTCTCCTCCCTCCCTTTCAGAACGTGCGTCACACAAACGATGGAGCTGGTTGGTCGCCGTGTGGGGTGTGCGGCCGGGCGTCGAAGAGAGGGTAGATCCCCCAAAGGATGAGGACTACTCTAAAGATGAGTCTGAGTCCAAACTTGATTCTGAATCGGGTGAGGACGAAGACAAGAGCAAGAAGTCTCAGAAGACGAAGACTGAAAGTCCAGATGGTACGCCTTCTCAGATCCTGCAGAAATATTCAAGCTTGCGGAGTGGGTCGAGCGGAGCCGCATTGAAAGCCGCATTGACTCGCGATCCAATTCCTCGGAAAAGTCAAAACCCCGACCTGTATCAGCCTTGCCTTCTCGTACGGCGTCCGCATCGACGTCCCATGCGGCCTCGTCTTCAAACACACACACGTCCGAGTCAGCGTCCATTTCCACTGCAGCTTCATCCTTCGATTCGTCCTCCAATAAACTCAGCGATGCCTCGAAAGTTGCCGCCATGCTCTTAGCTGATGATGTGAAAATGGTTTCGTCGTCCGAGACCGATGAATCCGATCCTGATGCCAACGAGTCCGAGTCCAGCGATGAGGACCCGAGCGAGGATGACGGTGACGAGCGAGACGACATGGATGTGGATTTGCCCATGATCTTCGATGACTCGCCCTGTACACCCCAGCTCCAGTCACTCGTCCGTGAACTCCGAGCGTATGCTGTGTTATTGAAGAAACGAGCGTAGGCATAGGCTTGGGCGCTTTTCTTGGACTTTGCACGCCGCCCATTCCCTGTTCTGCGCGCTTCCCTACCCTCACCCCCAACTGACTTTGCCCAACCACCATCGCTTCATCTCCCCTGTAATATGCTTCGTTATTTCCGTCCCATAAGTGGTCGACGTCTTACTTTTACTCCCTTACAGCTAATTGATTCTTCGTTGCCTTGCTCAACCATTCGTCCCCATTCGTCATATCTTACGTGTCTGCTGCCCTCTTTCCACCGCCACCGTCTTTAGTTACCAACTGACTTTGCATCGCCTCGCACAGACAGCGGTACACCTGATTATATTTTACCCTTCACAGACTTCAAGGGGCGCGTTGAGCAATAGACTTATTTTTTTTATTCACGTTTGGACATAGAACATTGATACCTATCCTGCTAGTGTCGGGCGTTGCTGGCATATAACACCTCGCTTGGGGACTAAATTGTGAGCTTCGTTCAGCTCGATGCTTAGGCGTGCCATGGTGGAGATAAGTATTACGATGATAGGGTTAGCTAGACTAGGCTAAACTACAGGAACCAATTAGTGATTATATGTCGCGTTTAGCGAAAAGCCTAAAATTGTTTGATAATTCTTGTCGTTTGTTCCCGACAACGGAGGTGACCTGGCATAACCTTGCAAGACAAGTTTAAGTGTTCGGTGGCGGTCATGATATCACGCTGGGCGCTGATCGGATGGAGCCTCATCAGTACGTGTATGATCAAAAGTCTACGCTTACAAACTACTACCCACTGAATACTTCTTGGCACTCAGCGACACTGTCGGACTCGCGGATTGCTCGCGGAGCTGTGATTTGGGTTATGGTGCCGTGGATAACTCAAGGATGAAAGCATGATATCGAGAACAATTACAGTTCTTACTGTCTCGACTCAGGTTACTCATTGATGCCATGTCCAGTGTCTGGCAAGCACGACTCTATAGGGCCTTCCCACGCGTGACAGTCAGCTATCAGATCACCTGCGTTATTAGCGCATCGTTATCAAAGGCCCCCCCTTCAAATATCATGATCCGAGGGCTGATATCTGGGGAATATGCCAAAGTAAGTTGTTTAATTGGGCGCCCTTGATTGTCCCAAACGTGCTCCAAGCTTCACTGGGACCAATTGCCCCCACAATTTATACAACTTGAGTCTTGACAGGTTGTTAGTAATAGTAAGTTCTAGGATCGTTCACTCTGACTACCACTATTTAATCATCGTCAGCCTGAGCGCAGGTTCGTGAATTGCCGTGGTTCCATGAAGGCTAAGTCACCGCAGAGCATCCCTGCCTGAACTCATTTATTACCGTCATTTTCTGATCAGTGACAGTTCTGCTACAGCGTACCATGAAGTATGGCCAAGTGGTATGATGTCGGGAGTCAGCCCCACTAAGTATGTTCGGCATAGGGTCTACGAACCTAAGGGACAATTTAAAAAAAAAAGTGACATGATGTCCTATCTGCATAACAGGCACTGCATGGCACCATACAGGTTACGAGTCAAGTCGGTCTGCGTAACCCTGGGGTTATCGTAACTGGCTAGAAAAGGTCGTGGAGAAATGTACAAAGGGTCTTCTGCGTCGCGATATAAGGTCAATCTTCACAATTTGCTTCTGAAGCTCATCCTTTCCTTGTCTACCAGAGATATCTGATGGCACGATTGTACTCTAACTCATCTGACCTGATCTGTGAGGAAAGCAGCTAGTGCATATGTTGTGTTCTTATGTGTATCTCACATGCGAAGTCGCGGGGTTGGTGTCGCATAGCATTGCTATACTCTGCACCATTGCCAGGCTTCTTTACAGAGCCTGGACGCGTCACCTCTGGTGGGAAGATGCATGGGCGGTAGTTGCACTGATCGCAGACGGTAGAATTTTCTTTATGCGCTGCCCTGTTCATTAAACCAACCACGTCCTCCCAGTTCTTTGCGTGGCGTGTCTCTGGCTCGACGCAAGGATCACTTGTGAGTACTTGACTTCGCACTCCAAGATTAACCGCGTATTCATGTCGCTCCCAGCCTGGATCCTCTCGGTAGCATTCACCTCTGTCTTGTGGTACGCATCACAGCCCACGGGTTACATCCAAATCTCACTCACTGGTCCAGGGCTGCGCGCATGAGCATCATTTTCTTCCATCATCCGCATCGCCAACCTCTCAGGGTGCAAGATCCACAAACAGATCACGTATCTCATTGCAGTATCATTCGTGTGTATGTGGGCCGCGCTGATCGCCCAGAAGATGAGCGTATGCGAATTACACAATTGTTTAATGTCGGAGTCGGTGGCGCTCTCGCAACTGATCAGTCAGTACTTCATTGTACGTTCTGTGGCTAGGATGGTCCTCAATGTTTTTTTTTGGTTTTGCAGCGGACGTCATCGCGGATGTTTCCTCGTTGCTGCGCCGGTGTATCTATGGAACAACGTAGGGCTCTCGCGTAGCAGAAAATATTAATCCTATCTGCGTTCGGCGCATCTATTCTAATCACCACCCTCACAATCCCCCACTCTATAAGCCTCTCCATGGGCCACACGGCAACCACGCTCATCTTCGCGTACGTCAAGGTAAGCATGCTCCCATCCTCGCACTACTCTGTAAAACTGACAGGAATCAGGGTGCCCTCAGTCTCTTCATCTGCAACCTTCTGGTGATCGTGACCTTCTTATACCGCGTGTGCTCAAAGGAAACGGTCGATCTTGACAAATCATTCACATCCAATCAAGTCCTCACGAGCGTCATCCTGGCGCAGATGCCCAGTAGCGCGAGCGCCGAGTCGTCACTCTCTGTACGAGAGGGGACAACCTTGAGACAGATGACTGTGGTGCAGACAGGAGCGATGAAGCCGAAGGATGAAGATGCAAGCATACATTACGCTGAAGAGGGCACTAGTACTGAGGGATGGATAGAAACATTGCAAGATGGCAAGCAATGACCGATCGGGAAGGAAGTTATGACACATGATGGAAGTTTGCGTTTCTGTGTTAACATGTACATACAAGAAATCGTGTAGAATTAATCTGGAGTGATGTCTTCATGTGATCATCAAATAACGAAGAGGGGACATTCAGATGCGATGTCGCGAAATTATGGCGTTACATTAGAGCCTACAAGAGGAGGTGTGAGACTAAAGTCTCAGCCATGGGCAAAAGTTCAGAACCGCCTAAATTTTGTACGGTAGTACCGAGATAGTTTTGTATATGTGGGGGTCGGAGAACTCCAGTACGATTTCATGGACATACTATGCTCAGTTTGGATGCCATAGATTCGGAACTGGGCCGGGACGTACGGGCCAAAATTTGATACACGAGCAAGAGCAGGGAAATAAGCTAGACGCACGAAAGAGGAGAAAGGGGGAGAAAGAGTATGTGTCTTCTTTGAACAATAAGACGAAGGCGTTGTCCATGGACATTGGCCCGAGAAGGCCAGCGGGGGTTCATCGGCGCAACATCCCGTTCACTGTGTGATAGGCAGGAGAGAGCTTACAATACGTTGAGTGACTCAGTATGGCCAGCTTAGACGAGTGGTTCAGCGGTCACTCAACAATTCTATGAATGTTTGAGACAGAGCCTTGGTCTTATTGAACCTGCACGCAAATAAGTCATCGGTGCTCCAAGAAGGCGCGCTGAACCCACACCGCTGGCCAACTTGCCAAGCTAACCACAACCCATGTAACGGAACTCCGCTCGTCGTGGACGTCAACAGAAAGGTTGTTTGTGTCCATTTTGTGCAACGGGGATTCATCCATTTGAAGTTTTGAACTTATGGCCTGAAATAGGGCAGTCAAACTATAGGTGTGGGTATCAACAGAATATTTATTTAAATTAATTGAATTAAATAAGGAGAGAGAGAAGGGAAAACATTAATCCTTAGATGCCACGGATTAAACCATGGGCCGGCGACCATGCGCCAAAAACCCTGACTCCGCTATGGGGACTGCAAACGCTCAGCTTGATCATACTTAAGTACTTGATTTTCAGGGACCATCCAAAATATCGGTGTTTAAGCAATACACTTGGTATAGTCGCGTATAAATGATTATGTCGACAAGTACGTGGATTATCGTAGTGCAAATGCTGATTGACCGTGAAAGAAACGGGAAATTACTTTCAAATAACCAGATAGAAAGTTAATGGGACTAGAACTTGTTGCCTCAGGTGGATTTGCTCCTCTCTTCGCAGGCGACGCCTGTCCCGCGTGTCCGTCAGCCTTTCGCTTCCCTTTGGACTCCACGGCCTTAGTAGCAGATTTCATGAAGAGGCCCTTGGCAGCAGGGAGCGGCTTCATGGACCCCAAGCTTCAATCCTGTCTGGTATGTGACCTGTATGGACCCCCAGCACGTGTGTCTCGTGCGCGTCATGTCCATCTTTCAGCGCATGTCTTCGAGCACCAAAAGCTGATAACATCACGTTCACCATCTTATGGGATTGCCTATGGACAGAGGTAATGCGTCCAAGAGAAATGCGACAGCATGGTGAGCATATCGACTTGGCCTCATTCTTCGGCCAGCCGACATGCTCACCAGAGTCCAGTGCTTCGAGTCGATGGTGCGAGTGCATCTGCATAAGCTTCGTATGAGTGAGTTGTCGTATGAGGAAAGTTGGCTTGTAGTCCCCCGTAGTCGGACCTTGATAAAATGAAGATAGTCGTTCCTTCTATTTAGTGGCGGGTGAAGGTGTTCGACCGGAATGTGACATCAAGCTTCAAGATGCGACAAGACATGTTAGTGCACGGTACAAGCTCTGCATGGACGACTAGGAGGAAAATCGGCATGGGGCGTGAATCCATTGATGAGGAACCACAAGTGAGAACTCGAGCCACAGAGCCACAGAGACAGCTCGAACACAATTTGTGGGGATGTAGGAGGAACTTGATCAAGTTGAACGCGAATGTTTTCTTGAGAAGGTCCGTCCCGGCCCGCATTAGGTTTGTTTCAAACTCCGGTTTTAGAACCTAAGGCCTAATGGCCCACACCTATAGTTGTTTGACTGCCTGAAATAGAAGGAAAACGACTGTTTTCATTCTATCTAGGTCTGACTACAGAAGAACTATCCAAATGATGCATCGGGCTCTACTTGTTCCCGAAATCCTCTCGGACATATTCACACATATCAATGAAACCCCGGACACACTGTCGCTTGGCGATCATAGATACCAATGTCTCGGAAATCGCAGCTTGCAGCGCTTACAACGACATACAAAACTTCATGAGCTACTTGCTGCTAATCCCAGGTGAAAGGTTGTGCTGGGTTTGAATTGATGCATTCTGGTAGTAAGCATTATAACACTTTCTGCCTCGATACTCCCTGCCCTTGGACCTCTCCAGCTGCGGTGGCTACGAGCCCTGCCAGTGGTGCCACCGCTGTTGACGAATATTGGTTATCAAAGTAGTACTAAATTACATAGAACTTCGAGTCTTTGAACCCTTTCCAAAGAGAGAGATTGAGTACAGTCGTGGCGCGCAAGGTTGTGAAGGCGACGCGCAAGACCTTAATTGAGAAAACCTTGAAGAGATGTGCAAGCTTTCCCAGAAAACGTGAAGCACGCAAACAATAAATGTGCAGGTATAACACCATAGCTCCACAAATTCGAATGACTTCGGCGTTCGCGATTTATTCTCGAGGTACGCAGAGTTGTTGGACTTCAAGGAAACAGCGGTGATGCGAATGCGCAGATTCACCGGGTCTTCACCTAAAGACAACTGTGGGGGTTCCGTCGACATGGCGAGACATCGATAGATGGTCTTGAGGTTTGCTCAGGCCTTTGAAGCTGACGATGGCTAATCAAATGAGAAAACGGAACACGGATGTCAGTAGTAGAGGTGCTGATTGTGTTCGGAACGTCGCCTCTGTCTCAGAGGAGGACGCAGTATTTCTTCCAAAGGTGAAATTGACGACACGCGGCATGTCGCCGTCAATTCCTTACATGTCCAATTTCTGCAGTGAAGCTGATAGGCTGGCGTTCTGAATGCAAACGGACCCTCGATGGAAAGGAGTCGATATCGTGGCCCCTGCACCATCTGTACTTGCAGCGTTGGACCAGTACACAAGATGCTACTGCCAGTGGTGGTTGGAATTTGCGATTGAGAATTGCGTACTTGATTATCAGATCAAGGGTCCATCTGCACTTGCCGGTTAAAGAAACCGATAACCTAGCTGATATAAACTGCGGTGTCGCGGATGATTTCACGCTGCAAATAATTACGGAGTTGCCAAGATCGAACTCGATGAGGGTATCCTTTCCATGTTCAGATGGTACTGAAATGTCGTATTCCTGTGCTACGTGTCATTGTGAAGACACCGCACAGAGAGGTCAGCAGTCCTCAGTGATGATCGTGCGATCGAGAAGCAAAGAACTAGGGCAGTCTGACACGTTGTTCAATGAGGTGCTTCTTACCCCCACAACGCCTGTCTCGACCATGAACTAGCATAATAGAAATGAAGATATACACCTGCGATCGAGGATTGCAAACGGAATGCCTACGGAGAGACATGTCCCGCGATTTTTAACAGTAAGTCATCATCTTCGATGGGGCGGATGACACAACGAGACAACCTATCTGCGAGGCATACCGCCAAGACATGTTTGCACTACCAATGGCGTCATTCACCAAGTAACTACCATTGAAATGTAAGTTCGCACCATAAGATGGTTCTCTGATATTAACACCGCGTATGCAAATGACGGGCAGGTGCAATAACTAGATCCAGCTGCGGACGCAGCATCGAGGTGCGGAAAGACGGTGTATGTTGAAGTAGTGCCCAGAACTTCGTAGTGATGCCGGCCCCAAGAAGTTTTGTACTTCATGACTGAAAGCCCATCATTCAGCTGCAAAATGTATGATTGGAAATATTACTCACCACCTTCGCGATCAATAATGTCCAAAGCAGCTATAATCGTCGCATCTGGGAGGACAGCGCGAAGCATTGCAATGCCTTCATCGACTACACCATCGAGGTATATGAGCGCCCTGATATGATAGAGGAGAGATCTGAGATAGCATACAGCTCTCTTCGTCCGAGTCGAACGCCTGAATACTCGCTTGTAGGACATGCCTAAGATGTAGTGAAGCTTGAATGACTTCAACGGGCATCATTGGCTGGAGTGAGCCATAGCCAAGCGATTACTTAATATATTCGATAGTATTGTGATTTCCAATGTTTGGATCCAAAGCCTTTGCCAAACAACGCGGTGATAAGTATAAATGCCGACAAAGTACTACTTGATGTCTCCTTCCCTTGGCTTTGTTACAGACACCTCCCAAGTTCCCGTAATTCTTTTTAAAAATGGTCCTCGAACGCTTTCCTTATGACGTCCTTCGTCACATTTTATCTTTTCTACAGCAACGCAATTTGGGTACTTTATCCGCTGTCGCGTGTACCAGTCGCTCAATCCACGAACTTGCTATTGACCTCCTTTGGGAAAATCAACAGTCGCTCTGGCCACTTGTTCTTCTGTTGCCATCATCTCTGATTGAGAGGGTTCCTTCACTCGCCAACCGAAGACACGAGCCATGGTTCACAGTAAGTATATCATTATGCCTGGGCCCTGACACGTTCATTGAATATTGTATTACCTTAGTTTCTTGCTCGCGCTCTACACTGCTCGACTTGGGATAGGGTGTTTTATTACGGTTCTCGCGTCAGGCGCGTCTGCTTCAGTGGGATCTCTCGCATGGCATACTATCACACGCTGCTCACAGAGTGTCCCTCGCCTCTCCTTCCAAGTCTCGCCCACCTTGAAGTTCATGCATCCCATGAAATGGAATCGGATCTACTATCGTGTCTTCAACTGCTAGTTGAAGGGTCTCAGGGCTTGCAATCCTTGACGGTAAAATCTTGTCCCAGGGGAATTCCAGCGTCAGTTTTAGGTGCTGCACTAGGCTGCCTCACGGCAAAGTGCTCTATGCTGGAGCAAGTTTACATCTCTTCTGCATTCTGTTGTAATGGTGTCGCTGGACTGCACGTGCCCGTATTCTCTAGTGGGCAGAACTACACGTTCCTCAAAGTTGTGGATATGCTGTCGGAACATGAACCCTGGAATACTCATCAGCCAAGGCTGACGGTATCTGCAGAAATTGTCAGAGAACTTGGGAGGATGCCTTGCCTTGAAGAGGCGGGTTTCAGTCTGGCTTTGGGTCTTGACGAGCCATTTGAAACAAATTTGCAGGGTTTTGCTCTGGAAAACCCATATTATAGGAGGTTTGGCACCCTCAAGAAGCTTAAGCTGCGCGCAACAACTGTGGAACATACCACAGCGGTTTTGGAGATTATTGGCTCTCATTCAATACAGGACCTTACGCTGTGGGTGGATGGACCGGTATCAGTCTTTGCCTTCTACTCGATTGCGAAGCTATTGTCTCCCAATTGGACCGACGAAGATCAGCACCCCATTTTCGCCGACGATGATCAGTTGAAGTTCCTCAACATCAAAAACTTCAAGTTCATGGCAGAGAAATTTTATTCAGTGCCATCCGACTTCGTACCACTCAACCAAGGGGCTCCAATCTCTATGATCTCTCCTTTATTCGCACTCCATGCCTTACGCAGCTTCAAGATCGATGTCACAGATATGGTGGCTGCTGGCGATGCTATTGGCGGACTGATGCCAGCGCTTTGCAGAGATGACCTGGAGACTATTCCTCAGGCATGGAAGGATATCGAGGAATTGGAGTTGCAGTGGCTGAGAAGTGGCACAGAGACGGACACGCATATCGACGACGGCGGCGAAACATGGGAATCAGAGGGACCTACTCTGGCCGAGGTTGCGCTCTTGGCCAGCCGGTGTGAGAAGCTTTTCTCACTAGGAATGTGGTTCAACGCCCAGGACTGGTTTGATAACGACCCGAAAATGGGTTCCAACAGGGGGGTAGAAGCGGAAGATTTAGCAACATTATACGAAAATCAAGAAAGACGCACTAGCATCCAGGGAGCATCGTCTCATGCTGCTGCCATTAGTGCACATTTGGATCACTCAAACGAAGGACCGTCATCTAGAGCACTTCGCGAACTCTGGGTCGGATTGTCCCTAGTTTCAAGTGCAGCAAGCCAGCGCGTGTCCAGCTTTGCTCACAGCAGATTCCCTCATGTAGCTGGGTTTGGATGGGATTATCCACGAGCAATTTCTGCTCTAGGTGGTTGGGAGACGCAAGAGTGGAACCTCGTAAACGAAACTTTCTTTGCGATGTATCCCCGCGAGAGCTTCAAGATATGACCTAGTTATAAGGCCGTATGTGATGTGGTGGACGGGGTGGGTGGTGATACAGTCTAATCATAATAACATGTAAAGCATTGCCAGAGTCCCCTTGTACCTGCATACTTACATTTTGCTTAATATTTTGATCAGTGATTGCATGTTTGGATCGAAAGCTCTTGCCAAACAACACCTCAAATTTCAAAGATAAACCTGTTTTGGAAATGACGCCCTCTAAACGCCCTCCAGACAGATCGTCCAGTGCCTCCGATGGAGTATATCTTCGTATTCGCTCAATCACATGAAGAATTCCGTGTACCAGAACTCCTCTCGATATCTGAGCTTCATGGTTTTACGATTGGCTTTGATCGCTACGCTAATGTCCTCGATAAGGCCGTCAAACGACCATTCATGATCCTGATGCTGGACGAGGAAGAGCATGCACATATCCTGGCTCAGAGATGCATCCTAATAAAGTGCGCGTCCATAATATTCACTAACTGTCTGCTCAAAAGATGTCTAATCAGGTCTGTTCATGAGTTCTACGCCGAAGGCGCATCCTACGAGGCGCTGCATGAGCAAAACAGCCAAGCTCGCCCGCAATGGGAACTGTACATCCCAGACACATCGTTCAAATTTCATGTTCTAGGATACAATTTCACCATCAGCCAACGTCGCCAGCGTCAGATCATCGAAAGCTTCGCATACATGGACTTCTTGGGTAAGATTGACATGAAGAACCCAGAAGTTACTCTCGCGGTTTTTGAGGAGTGTATGTTCTCCATATCTTTATGTATTATTGTCGCACTTATTTGAGTTAAAATTTGCGCACGTTCACCAGACGAGAGTGGTCGAGCACCCGATGGTGGACTGCACAAGGATGGGGAATTCACGCAAGTCTACTTCGGCAGGTTGGTGCGTTTCGCACATTTTCTACTTGTTCATTAGCTGAATTGTTACTCATATTTAGGTCGTAGATGGAACTGCACGCTCACTGATGGGAACCTTCGACGTCAAGAAACGCCAGTACTTCGGGAACACCAGCATGGAAGCAGAGATTTCCCTTTTGATGGCAAATCAGACACTAGTATGTTTGCCCTGTGCTTGTTTATGATAGCATTGAGCTCACGCGGCCAATAGGCATCCCCTGGCAAACTGGTCTATGACCCATTCATTGGCACCGGTAGCATGGCATATGTTGGTCAACTACACTTCACCCAACTCAACCCTGACAATGTCATCAGACCACAGCCTACTTCGGCGCTTTTGTTTACGGTTCGGATATCGATGGGAGACAAATGCGTGGAAAGGGCATGTAATCTACTGTTGCACGTGTCTTTGTGTACCAACACTGTCCCGCAGATAAAACTCCAGGCATCCTCCGGGCTGCTGCACAATACGGCGTAGCCTCCCGTATCATGGATCTCTGCACGTTTGACGTCACAAACCACCCGTGGCGTTGTGGCAGCTTCTTTGACGCCATCATAACTGATCCACCGTGTATGCACCTATCTTTTCGACAAAATCAGTTCCTCTTACAAGGGCATATTGCAGATGGTGTCCGTGCAGGAGCAAAGCGCCTCGGGCGCAAAAAAGTCCGTGAAGATCGGCCCCAACCCGCCATTCCACGACCGTAAGTTCTTGGCCCCCAATATTATTTGGGTTCACCAGAACGTTTTGATGTAGAGATGAGCCTTACATACCACCAACGAAGCCCTACGAGCTTTCTCAACTCGTTACGGATCTCGTTCTCCTTGCGCGGTATCTTCTCCGCCCAGGCGGACGTCTTGTGTTCTTTCTACCTACGGTAAGCGACGAGTACGCCCCACCTGATATCCACACGGTATTGTGCGAGGGGATGGAACTTGTAGCGAATAGTTTGCAGGATTTTGGAAGCTGGGGGCGGAGGGTAAGTTATGGGTCTCGTTATATTGGTGACGTTTGTGGTATTGACGCGTTCGAATAGCTGATCACGGTAAAGAAGACCGCGCATGCCGAGTACCTATCTCCGTCTTTTGATTATGTGAGGGAGGCGGAGGAGAGCGGGGACACATACGTTCCTGCACACAAAGATTTCAGAGAGAAGTATTTCCAGGGTTTCAAGAAGGACAGCGAGAGATGAACTTTGCTGGTACATCTCAAGCCGAGTCCTTGAGATAACTGCTACTAATGCAAGTCAGCATACCAAAATCTGTCACGCGATTGGATCAAGCCTAAGGAATGCGACAATCGAGAAAGCGTGATCACCGACTCACAGCCGTGAAGAAGCGCATGATCGAAACTTCTGAAGCTGCAGGTCCCGCGGCACACCGACAATGGAGTTGATTATCCAAAACCATTCGGTCAAGTTGATGGCAGAATGCGCTACCCGATTCTTCTCAGTTTTTTCTGCACATGTTCAAATCCTGTAGAAAGCCTCCAACGAATGGTTATAAGCTAGGATGTACCATGTATGCAAGTAACACACAACTCTACAGTACCGAACAGTAAAAATATAGGTCCAAACACCCAAGGAAGGAGCATATGTCATGAATTTGGTCGGGCAACAGTCTCGATCATTTCTACCCTGATATCATCTCTTTTGTCAGGCAACGATATCGATTTCTCTCGATCCCGTATCGACTCGCTCTTCTCCTTTTCTATTGACCTGATGGACTGACCCGAGCAGGCCGTGCCTAACATATCCATCGGCACCATCTGGTTTGACTGTAGGTGCTGCGCCATGCGCTCGTCCATCTCCCGCCGCGCCTGCTTCGCGCGTATGAACAACACGCTCGCGCCCATCACCATCACAAATACGCCATGCAGCACGAACGCTGAGTGCATGTTGTATGGTGGGGAGGCAGTCGCTGAAGCGCGGAGGGCGCCTTCCGCTACACGCAAAGAATGTCAGGAACGCAACTCCTCGCTGAATTTTGGAGGGTGGGACATACCGAGGATGAATATGATCCCGAATGCGTTGCCTCTTATGGAGGACGTCGAGTGAGCATGAAGATAGGGGCATGATAGATAAGGAAATGGGACTTACGCACACCACAAAATTGCGGCACTACCATCTGCATTTCGGGTAACCTCGGCTCCCAACTCAAGGCCGACTGGGAGCATGATCAGGGAGCAAGTACCGATGATGACCATGATCGCGAAGAGCCCGCCGGTGTTATTTGGTTTTACTAGGAGAAGATCAGCTCACATGTATCGAAGACCTGGGATGTATCGAAGGAGATCGGCAAGATCATCTTCTGATGATCGACCACGGATCACAAGGAACCTGCTACATCATCGATTCGATGCGGACCATTTTTGACGACTGCAAAAACGGCATTGTTTATGGAGCTGCACTCACCAGCCCAGATCAAACTCAGCCACGCTCCTGAAGCAATCGGGACAAGAATTTTTAGTGTTATGCCCAGATGGTGAGTCAATACCCGATCGAATAGAGGAGCGGTTACGACACTGGCAATGACCCCGCTAAGTAGGAGGGTTGCACCAAAGAGGCCTGATATGGCGTCGTTGTACCCCTCAGGTTCCTGTGGATGCCATGTTTGGCAATGATATTTGGTGCTGAGAAAGAAAAACTTACGAAATATTGCGCAGAGAGGATGCTAAGTGCGTTTGTCCTGTACAACGTTCGCATGTACGTTCATATAGCGAGGTAAAAATACTCACGCGCCAACGAGTACACCGAAAAGCATCGTATTGATGGTGAAGTCCAGCCGTTCGTGAGGAGTCATGTAAGCAGGGTCGTTTATACGAACTTTCCCGACCATCGCACATACGAGGGAGTAGAGTGACTGTGGGGCCTTGGAGCCTGCATATGCTGTTCAGGAAAGTTAGTCACAGGTACAAAGGAAACAATGCGAGGCACGTCAGACGTACTGGGTGGGCATGGTGGTTCACTCTCGATGAGAAAAAGGGCAGGAGCAACTACGGTAGATATGATCGCTAGAACCAGTATCTGTCCCAGAACACCGTCAGCCACGTAAACAATAGAAAGTTTGAGGGGACTCACAGACTGCCTTGCAGTACCAACTAGGGGACTAAGCAACTGACCAATTGCACCACCTACAGGGTTGGCTGGCGGGTCCTAATTAAAGGCTATAGTTTCAAAATTTGATAAAGGAGGCTCACCAATGGCGATCACCATTGTTGCTGTTGTTCGACCTTTAAGGTCAAACCACATCTCGGAATACTTTGGACCGAGGACTTGAAATACAGGTTGGGATATTGCCGAGAAGAACTATATGTAATGAAGACCCCAGGTAGATAAGAGCAGGAAGTGATTGAGTGGTATGGAGATAGATGAGAAAGAGGTGCGCACCTGTCCGAGGATGAGTAGCGCATATGCGCCCTCAGAGGACAAGGACGTGATGGTACCTGCGTAGCGCACCCAGCCTGATATGAGGAGCGTCATTACACCCACTTCAGCCTTTGGGAAAATTCTATGTTAGTTAAAGCACGACAGGCGGAAGGGACTCACACAGCGGCGAATACCGAAGCGTGTACACAGAACGGGAACGAGAAGGGAGACGGGGAGGTAGACACAAGATATGATGTTGCCGAGCCAGTTCACCTGGTCAATGGAAATGTTAAAGTCCTGAGAAACTATTCAAGACGTTCAAGTAAATATATTTGTACTGAGGATGATTACGCACCATCAGTCGATATGGGCCCAAACCATGCCCAGGGCATGCCGGTCACGAGGGCCAGTAAAATCTATGGTGCAATGAGGACCACAAGGTATTACCAGCACGAAATCTGGTAGACTCACGAAACCAAAAAGACCAGTGAAACGGCGCCTATACAGACGGTAAACGGGAAGTTGTTCGTTTTCCTCTTTCAGTCCTTCGACATGACTGATGCTGATGCGCTGATTTGATTGGGTGGTATCCGTGACTTTGGTATCGGGGTATAATTCAGAATGCACGCTTGAGATGGACATTGCACCATGCGGTTGGGAAGTGGCAATATCCTGTGAGGCCATAACGTTCACTGGTAGGAACCTTGCCAGTGAAGCTGAGTAGTCACTGTAGTAAAATGCTAAGGACTACAAAGGGAGCCCGCTGGATATGATGTGTTAGTATGACTATCGATAAGCTTAAGAGAGGATTTGAAACATGTGTTGTTGACCGAACTACGCCTGAAACACATAGGACGATATTAATATTGTGCACCCGATGCGGTATCTATGACAAGTCTATGACATGGCAATGACGGTCACCAGGTTCACTTCTAAATCAAGCTAGGCTCAAGCTAGGAACTAATACGGACCCGAAACCAGCATCCTCACGCGCACGGACCACATGGCGCTACATGAAGGGAGCACCAAGTGTTATGGCCAGCCTTGTGAGAATTGGTGATATGTTGATTGGCACCCGGCGGTCTTTCCAGTAGGTCGCGCAATCATCTGATGATGCTGCACATGGTTGACAGCAAATTGGTTCATTTTTAGATGGAAATGCCTTTGAACTGTTTGTAGCTGCCCCGAGACTGAACACTGTCACCTGGGTAAACGAGGATTGCGGGTAAAACTAAGCTGAAACATTTGTTTTTGCTTGACGGATCCTGGTCTGGCTATCCGCAAAATCCGTGTAGGTCAGATATCACGCTACTCAAGCTTTAAGCTTCAAGCTTCAATATTCAAGTGCTGTCATCGGCAACGGAGTTGCTTTTCTGGGCGTATTCTGCGTAGTATTGTGCGAAGCTGCCTGCGCAACGAATACAATGCCTCTTGTGTTGTACACAATCATAGAACGTGAGTAATATTCACGACACAGCACGGTCATACCGTCTCTGTTTGTAGGTCCTGCCAAACCACCAAATGCATCAATTCTGCCCTTGGCGCGCAATTTACATCACTAGCAAATGAACGAGTATTCCTCATGCTCGTCAAAATATGTTCACATATCGAAGCATATCCTCTGAAGAGATCATGTACAGACATGCGATCAACAAAAAGATAGATATCCTGAGACCGAAAACTGAACAAACAAATCCAGAGGCCAGTGCATATCCTGCAATAGCCTGAGACTTACTATAATTATTTTTAATTTCAAAAGCAGCTCAGGACGCATCGCTCACAGGAGCTCACAGTTTCCTATCATTGTATACTTAGACAGCTGGTTACTAAATATATGGCAGGCCTTCTCACATGCTCGAAAGCCAACCGGTACCGATGAACTCAAAAGCATTCCAGCTGACATCGAGTTGAATATAGATAGTTCATTAAGAGGCAGGAAAAAAGGGCTCTTCAACGCAACGTCAGGCGAATAAATAATCATAAAACGTCCCCTTCCCTGCCTTTTTCCCTGCCCTCTTCCCCACCTGCGTCACCGCCCTTCGCATAGGCGGCGGTCTCCTCGCAGGGGACCTTGATGGTGATGACCCACTTCGAGGCTCGTTCCACGCACTAAATCGGGTACGCGTATTCCGCACGTATACACCGCCGCTCCCTCGCACGTCAGCTGCACGTGGGGTCCTCTCCAAATCATTAGCTTCCGCGTCTAGGGAGAGCGACTCTACAGACGCTGCGAACCCTTCGTCGAACTCAAAGTCTGATCCACCGATCACAGACCATGCCGTTGGGGATGAGGGTGTCTCCGAAATTGCTGAGAGCCCTCCGGCGTGTGCTTCATGTTCTATGTCGGATGCAAAGTCGGACTCCAAGTCAGACGTGTGAATGTCAGACACGAAATCTGATTCGGTATCAACTTGGGAAACGTCTGTTGCCGGGGGCGTGTCGAGTGTCGAGCCTACGGCTTGCGCGACTCGGGGTCGCAGTAGATATGTCAGGCGTCGACCGTCGACCTCTTTACCTACGTAAAAACATAATGATTCAGCTTATTAATATATTCGGAGCCCGGTCAACCACTTACTGAAACTAACAACCCCATACCACCGAGCCAGACAATGTACCACATACCTCTCAAATGCACCATCCGCACCATCCTTCCCAACAACCCACACAAGACCAAGCGCCCGCCTGTTTACCTCTAGCACATCTTCCCTCCCTCCCACTTTGTCTCCCGGAAAAACCATACCCTCTTCCACTCCTGGGTAAGTCCCTCCCTCAAGCCAGGCGCACAAATGACCCTCAATCGCGTCTACTATATTCCGGGCGCCCGGTCTGGCTCTCAATGCTCGTCGAGCACCCTTCAGTGAGAGGGAAAACAGTCCAGCAGAGGCACTCGCAGGGTCCTGAGAACCAGGAACACTTGAAGGCAGTACGGATGACCGAGGAAGATAAGGAGGTAACGGAACGGGGAAGGTGGAGAGCTTCGAGGGGACCGGTACCGCATGGTCACCACGCGAGGGCGGCGTAATATGAGGGTTATCCGCAAACTTAGCTGTGAACAGAACAAGAAAAATGTCAAAATGTTGCATGTGAATAGCGACACGACGCACCATTTTCCCTCCTCCTTATCCAGCGCTTCCCTTCATGTTCGTCCCGGCGCGCTTTAGATATCGAGGTCTTTGGGGGCGCAGCTGCCGAGCGCTCGCGGAGGTGGGCATATCTGTCTGCGAGCTTTGGGTTGCGCAAGATTGCAGGGAAAGAGAGCGGAACGGGGCTATCGTCCGGCGCCTGAGCCTCGGTTTTCCCAGAAGGTTTCTGAGATGAAATGTCGCCTATTGGCTTTGCACCAGGCAATACAAGTGATGATACGACCGTCAACGGAAGGGGTGACTGTGCAGCTGCAGGTTTCGAGTCGTCTATAATAGGGAGTGGGACTGTAGTGCTCGCTTCAGCCATACGGACAGTACTGCGGTGGTTGTTATCTATGTGGGTCTGGTTAAGAGCTGAGCTTGCGGAAATAATACGTTACAACATGATATTTGTTTCAGACTCACTATTTGTAACTTCGGAGGTGAATCAAACGAGACAAGTGCAACGGGACCGTACGTGGCGAGTCAAACACCGCAAAGATAAGATTGTATATGACCACGGGTGCAATTGCACGCTTGTAGGCTCAGCGTCAAGCATAACATGCGATGCTACACAGTAGTACATATGACACTCATTGACTTCAAGTCAACATCAAGTGCCGGTTGGGTCCTTCGCCTAATCTATCATGTCGCTTGATTTAGACATGGTGCATCTGGGGCACAATCTCCAGGCTGCAGCAACAATAAATTCGCCAGCAGTGTAAGCAAGATTATGAATGAATTTCATGACAGTGATTGCCCGCCTTGGAAGCATCATGTATACCTTACGACCTAGACACTAACACTTCACGCTACCGTGACCGATCAGTCACCCATCTTCGATGGACTGCGCATCTCAAATGGCTGGCTGGAACGGCGGATCAGCGAGGGATACCATCACGCTGGGGCATTCACGAGTCCAGAGGTGTAGCAGAGGCACCTCTTAGAATAGTTGGTTCTGTCTGACATAGGGTACCCTAATGGACGGAAATCGGAATTAAAATACCACGTGTATTCGATGCAACTCCGAGGCAGGCCCAAACTTCGCGCCGCTGCGACAACTTCCACATCTACATCTGAAAGCCGGTACAAAAATGCAAAATCAAGAACCAGCTCATCCGTCGTTGTGCACTCGACAGACATAGACTGCGCTACCAGTCCACGCAACATCATACCCAAAATGGCCGCGGGTATCCAACCATTTTTGTGTATGGCATTCACGCCGACTCATGCTAAAGCCCGGTTGTTTGGTCGTTGGTGGACGTTGTACGCGAAACAAGCCCAGGTGTCTGGTCGTTTTTGAATACAGCGTTCACACAGACTGGCCCACGGTCAGCTGCCTCATCAATGAGCACTGAATCACCTGTCCAACAAGCTTTCACCGACTTGCCCCTTTATATCACCATTACCGAAACCACAGCACACAAAACGCGCCGAGCCCTCCACAGCACTCTACTGACGCTGGCTGTAGCAAGCAGATGCTGTTCTCGAGCTCGTCTTTCCGCTGATCCTAGATTGAGAAAAAGCGAAGATCAGTGGAAAGTGGGGCTCAAAAACAACAAATACACTGACGATGCACGGCCTACATCTGTCAGGTACCGCGGAAGGACGTCAACCTCGACAAGCGCTCCAGGCACTATCCTGGATTGTAGGTCAAGCACAGGGGAAAATGCCCAGGTATCAGGTAAGCTAATTTCTCCTAGGAATGGAATGAGTAACTAAATTTTACAGAAAGACAAACTCGCCAGGAGTGGAGACGGGTTTGTACGTCAAATGCAGAACTGCGCCCGCCAGCCGCCAGTTCATTTGACGCGACGGCGAAGACTTGGACGAGGGAGATTCGGAAGAGGGCGATGTGATCGGGCTCAACAGTCGATCAGTCCTAGACGGGAACAAACGCTATGATTTAATACGAACTCTAGCGTTGAAAATTTCCCACAATCACCGGGAAAGGGAGAAAGGTAATCGGCGTACCGATACGCCACTACAAAGGAAAAGGTTCAGTGAGGTTGGCCCTAAATACTGTGGATGAGTATCAAAGACGACAATTCAGAGCATGCTGATCAACCCCTTGTTTTGTGCACCTCCTCAGACTAGTAGTGACCGAAGATCTGAACGAAAGGGACGACGTTTTGTTTACAAAGGGAAGTCCACGTCCCTTTGTTAACAAAATGTCCTCCATTTCGTTTAAGATACAATATCCCTCTGATGTTCTCCAGGATTTCTGTGATGCATATCGCTGGACAAACGAGAAATGTGGAAGATAAAGATCCTTTGTGCGCAATCGAGCTTAAGTACGGTATGACCTGGGCTCGGAAGGAATCGGCGCTACTCAAGTCCCGCGGCTGTTTTCGTTATCTCTTCACCCGGACCGTACATTCCGCTCGCTTGAATCTACAGTTTCCTCGGAGTCTCGGATGGCCTGGAGTTCTGCCACATGCACGTTCTGCCAAACTGGTTGACAAAACTTCCGAGTTCTACCAACAACAACATATACCTCCATATACTCCGAGCAGCTGGTCACTGATGAGAGTGATTACGGGAACGAACTTTCGGACCGTCTCAACGCGACTGTCGTCAAGAGTGCGATCTCTGATGGAATATTATTGTGAATGAAAGGCCAATGGCAGATTGCCCTCCTGCAATGGAACACGCAAGGCTGAAAAGTTATGTCAAGCTTTACTTGGAGCACATAGTAGGATGACCCGATGGGGACCACCCTCGAAACGTCCACTGGGAAGAGTGTCCGGCTTTTGCTCCGGATAGGCTCGGTCTATCGACGAGTTATCTTTTTACACTTTGCGAGCGAACTTCTATCATCACGGAAACCAGTGTCGTGCTACAATCAGTGCCGGACTCAGATGTCCTTCGCTCAATTTATCGGTGTGCTCACCCTTGCAGACCAGTATGGAAGCTCTTTCGGAGACAGGCTTCCGGAAAGTCAAACACTCTAAATGTTACAGGCCCAGAAAAAGAGCACTTGCAGTGGGGGGTCGGCTTTCTCTGGTCGTCAGTCCCTCATATCGGATGTTCACGTTCACCAATGCAGGCAACCTGTGGTCAATGTTTCATGGACGGTTTCGAACTCTGCTTAAAAGTCTCCGCAGATTGTGGTGGAGTTGTTAAGATTCGTGCATTATTTGGAGTGGGTGGTATGCGTTATGTATAACACGTGATTAATATTGATATGAGCCCCCAGCTCCGAGGAATGGTTATATCAGACCCACGCGCGCTCCATCATATCCTTGTCAAGGAACAGCATACCTTTGAGGCAAATGAAAGCTTTTCATCGCAAATGTCAAGTATTGCTCGAACGTTCTTCATCAACCCTTCTCAAGTCGCCGGGGTGTCTTTTCCTTTGAGGAGCGATCGTTTGCCTCCAGAAATGCACCTCGTTTGCAGGCATTTAGTTGGTCTTACCATGACGCTTGTGTTAAAGAAATAATACAAATGCGTCACCAACAAGCTTTGGGCGCTTCATCTGCATGTACAGCCTTATTCTCCCCTAGCCAGACGAAATAGAAGGAAGGTCGTTCCTGCTCTATATTGCACGGCCTAGACATAAGCTTTGAAATGAACACGTGGATGACAACACATTTAAAAAGACCAGCTCGAACTTTCAGTGTACAACCAGAATTGTCAAAAACTCCTTGTCCCCTTGCGTCCGCGGGTCAGTCCTTCTAAAAACCAGTTTCTTGTAAGCAATGAATGTGGATTTTGTTGGATGAAAGCTGAGACGGAGCTGCGTTCAGTAGTTCATTATGTCTTCGCCCACGCAGAAGACATTAACGATAACACCCAGCCAGAATTTGAAGGATACTCAATTAACTGATAGTATCATAGATCTGCCAGACGGACAGCGGATGATGACTTCTTCAAGCGACTCGCTGCGGGTATGGAACTTGAAGAATGGGAAACGGATAAGTAGGAAAGGAATGGCGGGACGGAGGAGGTGCACACGTAAGGACCATGGCGTTGTCCCCGGACGGGAAAAAAATGGTTTGCGGGAGTGACGACGGTGGAGCGTGGGCATACAAAGGGGATCAATTTGCCCCGATAAAATTGGAGTCAACCATGCGCCGCAGTTGAATCGCGACCGCCCCAGGCGCATCGGGCGACTTGTGAGAGTACATCATAAGTTGTATTGCATATTGAAAGCCAGACAATCCTCGTTATTCCTGTGCACGAAAAAGTAAGTTTAATACAAGCCAGTCGACTGGTATCAAGAAAAGCCATACATCCATGGTGGCAACAAGCAATGTTTAGATCAAGATATGACGCCCGGGTCCCTTTCTACATTTGTAAAGAGTTAACATATATACAAGGTGAAACTACATTACAGACCTTGAAGGCGAGCATCCTTTACCGACTGATCTCTAAAATCAACAATCAACGTCTAGTAGGTAGCTTGCGTTTGCGAAAAAGGCTTGTGGGGGCAGAAGCCTCGAGAGAAGGGAGAATCGCTTCTTCCTTTTGTACAGGTTCTGGTGGTATTTCAAGTTGAGGCTCTGGTTCAATTTTGGTATGAACGACCTCTTCTTTGAAAGCTCCAGATTCCTCTGGAGCACCGCATTCCCTACCAGAGTCCGTCTTCACGCCGTAAGGGGCAGGCTCGTCAGCTGCCGGTTGAAACGCTGCGCGTTTCCATGCTATCTTCACCTTCGCATCGGCAGGTAGCGCGTCCGCTTTAATATCGTCGACAGCAGTCCTCGATGAAGTAGGCTGCGGTTCCGTCGACTCCTCTTTCTTCACTTTCAGCTTGATAGGTATAAGTCCCGGGTCGTATAATTCTCCCAATCCAATGTCGACAGTCTTCTTCCTCAGCTTGAAGACACGCTCGTCCTCAATATCCTCCACTGGTGCCTCACGTTTCTTGTCACCCTCAGAAGACCCTGCCATCTCCCCGTTTCCATCTTCGGACGCGCTTGGAACATCGCTCCGTATCGGCGCAGGAGATGCCGATTTAAAATGCTGAACGAACTGCCACTCTCCCGCGACACCCATCGTCTGCCTCACCTCTGCCTCTGCCTTCGCTCGCTCCGCATCAGGGTCGACATATCCTAGCGACGCGGCCGTTGAGTAGTTCGCATACGGATTGCTTGGTTTCGTTGGAGGCTTCTTCGGGGCAGGTGCTGCAGCGGGAGCATCACGTGAAGACGATCCAACTCCCCCAAGTCCAGCACCTACGTCTTGAGCATACGCCGCGGCCGCGGCCTAAAGTATAAGTTAGCACATGGATCGGGGCACCGCATATTAACGCACCTTGCTAATTCTTTC
>JABBWA010000611.1:0-23064 GCA_016628065.1 Suillus lakei | reverse complement strand
ACAATATGGTTCAGAAAAGATGGAGGAGATACATGCCGTAAGTCTTCTCCCATCAAGTATGTATGCAAACACTTTAAAGAGGCTTGAAGGCGGAGACAGAGAAGTCAGAGGAAACATGTATCTTTATGTCGACCTTCCACGTTTTGACTTTCCGTGATATTCAGCGAAGCTGTCAGTGCCGCTTTCTTGAATGTTATTTGCTTGACGTTTAACTTTCTGTAGGAGGCTCAGAATCAGGCGACGATACCATTTGCACCTCCCGCAGCAGCCCAGACACCTGTCACACCTGTACTTCCGAGTTATTTTGCTACAGATCCACACCTTTGGTCCATCCTTGACCCCGAGATTGCACGTGAAAACCCTGTAGAGGACAAGCATCGTCGGCTCGTGCGAAGTCACCGAAGCAGTCCGTACGATAGAGAGCTTAAACCGAATGCCAAGATCAGAGATGAACTTAATGTGCGCAAAGCCAAACCGTTATGCATTGATGGCTGCCTCACATGTTGTTTGTAGGAAATACTCAATTATGCACCCTCCCAACCTCTCAACTCCGAGGAGAAAGACCTCATCTGGAAGTTTCGCTTTTACCTCGCACGGGACAAGCGTGGGCTTACCAAGTTCCTCAAGTCTGTCACTTGGCGCGATCCTTCAGAAGTGAAGCAGGCAGTGGAAGAGCTACTACCAATGTGGACAGAGGTCGACACGGATGATGCTTTGGAGCTCCTCGGACCAGGGACTGTGGACTCGAGAGTAAGAGCGTTTGCAGTACGGCAGCTTAACCGCGCAGATGATGAGGTCGAGCATTTCTTTCTACTTCGCGATAGCGGCACTGATGGTATTTGCAGGAGCTTCTGTTGTATCTCTTGCAGCTCGTACAGGCTCTCAAGTTTGAAAGTGCTGCTAGTGAACAGCGCTCGAGCCGATCGACGACAAGTGCAATATCTTATGATGACAGCGGGCTGACAGACTTTTTGATCGCACGTGGAGTGCAAAACCATACGCTTGGCAACCGGTTGTATTGGTATTTGATAGTAGAAGTGGAATTGGAAGATAGAGTTGTAGCGAAAATGTACGGGCGGGTGGTATTCAAGTTTCTGAACAAGATTTTAGAGGTAATCTAACTCGTACCGGTGTTTACTCTCGCTGACGAAACGATCCCCCAGTCCGAGAATGGCAGCGAACGCCGCGAGCTCATGCGACGGCAAGGCGTCCTCGTCGAGACCCTCGCCAAACGAGCCAAGGAGCTGCGCACATCTAAAGACCCACGACCCAAGAAAATCGAAAAACTCCGCTCCTTCATCAACGACTCCAAGAATGGACTCGTTAACATCCCTCCTCTACCTCTGCCGCTCAATGCGCGCATGGAGATCACAGGCATCAACGCCGAGAAGTCGTCTGTCTTTAAGTCGAATCTCTACCCCTTCTTGTTATATTTCCAATGTTCTGACGGCACGGAGTATCCTGTAATTTTCAAAGATGGGGATGACATGCGCCAGGACCAGCTTGTCCTCCAGTTGTTCACGCTCATGGATCAGTTGCTTAGGAAGGAGAATCTCGATCTGAAACTCATTCCTTATGATGTGCTGGCGACTGGACCGTTGCAGGGTATGGTGCAGTTTGTACCCAGCAAGACTATCGCAGCGATCATCAGTGAAAATGGGACGCTCTTGAACTATTTGAGAGCGAATAATCCGGATGAGGGTAGCGTTGGAACGTATGGGGTTGAGCCGAGCGTTATTGATACATTCGTGCGCAGCTGTGGTGAGTCGTGTTCGGTCTTATCAGGGTGATGTACGCTAAGCTTTGTTGGCAGCTGGATACTGCGTTGTGACATACCTGCTAGGCGTAGGCGACCGGCATTTAGATAATCTTCTACTGACACCGGATGGTAAGTGGTACTTATGACCAGCATGATTCAATTCTAATATTTGCTCGTAGGTCACTTTTTCCATGGTCAGTGTAATTTCACCTGTGCGCTTCATGTTATTGACATTTGATGCAGTCGATTTTGGGTATATCCTTGGTCGGGATCCCAAGCCATTCCCTCCTCCCGTCAAAGTCTGCAAAGAGATGGTAGACGGCATGGGCGGTGCTCAGTCAACACACTACGCGCGATTCAAAAACTTCTGCTTCACCGCATTTACGATTCTCCGAAAAAGCGCCAACCTGATTCTCAACTTGGTAGCACTTATGGTGGACGCGAACATTCCAGACATCAAGCACCGCGATGTGCATGAACAGATCCAGGAGAAGTTCCGGTTGGACTTGACGGAGGAGGAGGCGATCAAGCATTTTGAGGCATTGTTGAACGAGACGTCGTATTTCACGGTTGTGTTGGATCGCATTCATGATTTGGCGCAGTATTGGAGGAGTTGAGCGGGTGGTGGATATGCTATTGATTTGTTTTAGCAATATGGGACTGTGTGCTTGTACTTTGGACTACTTTTCTAATGAGTCCCTGTTGCAGCACTTACGGCGCCTGGTTCTATGAGGGATATCGTATTTGGGAAGTGTTGTTGTACTCGACTGTTGTTCATGTATTTCAAATATCGATTCAGCTGTTACTTATTGATCAAGGATGAGTTCGCTTTGAATAGTTAAAACTCCAGCAGCAAATAATAGCAACACGCGTTGTGTGAACATCAAGGCAAGGACTATTGGAAAATGTATGTACAGCTACATAACCCACAATTGTAAGAACAGTATGAAGGCCCTGGCCATCGTAATCAAAACCCGTACGGTTAGAAGCGCCTAATGCACCTTGGTTGAGGCTTGCCCCAATCCTCTGCCGGTACTGTAAGGTATTTAGGCCGAAATCTAACTGGGTCAGCAAAATATCGTGCTTCTGAAGAATCCGTGAGGTTCTGTATGGTCCGTGGAGCTGGAGCTGGAAACGCTGGCTCGGGGGCATTAATGGGCCAAGTAGAGAGATAGCACATTTCCTGGGAGATAATGCTTAGTCCAGTCAGCTCACAAAGACTTGCTTTAGATCCCACCTCTGGGCCGCAGGCAGGCCGACATTTGATCCATACACTCCAGTCTAACCAAGACATCAGCTTCTCGATGTCTTGTCTCCAATCATGCATCAAGTGAGTGACATCAGGCTCCCCATTAAGTTCCACGGGAAAAAGGGTGTCGAGCCCGCTTGTAACACCATCAGCCCACATTTTTGTAGTGACACGACATATCTCTCTCGTTGTGTCCTCGATGGCTTTCAACAGCAAGCGTTCTGAACGCGTCATGAAGGGTATTTGGTTTACCATCTTGGAAGTATGTGTTGTAGCACATTGCCTGAATATCGGGGACGCCCACTGCAATGCATCTGCGCCTGAAGTGCCTACGCTGGAGACGACGGTGGAATGTAATAGATACGGCATAAGCATAACGCGGAGCTGGGTCTGCGCGAGCTTCGCTCGATGAAGGAGTTCTTGCGAATCTGATGAAGTAGAATCTAAGAGATGCTGCATCAACTCGAGTCGATCTGCGTATCGATCGACTATGACGTGCATGAGGATTTTCCAGTCAATCCCGCTGCCAACTAGGTGTGGTCGAGTGACAACTTCGGTGAGCTTTCTCATCACGCGCGATATGTCGTCCGATGATATTCCGAGCACGCGGTGGTCGAGTCGTTCAAGACCCGCGCGAACCGGGATGAGTGATGGTACCAGTGCAGTATCATAAAATGAGATAAGACCAGTCAGGTCTAGCACGATGCGAGAATTTCCTGGATAGAAATCGTGCCACGAGCCGGAGTGCAAGGCTTCGAACGTACGATTCACTGTCCACAGAAAGATATAACATCAGTCATGTCAGAACACTACAAGACAAGACTGACCGGTGTCAAGCGAAAAAGGGCGAGGGGACAACAAGTCATCCTTTGGTAAGATGAGATGTAGGAAAGATACTACCTCGACGCCGGCTGTAAAATCACATAGCATAACTTCACTAGATGTAAACGTTCATCAGTCGGAAACGCGATGCGGAATCAAAAGTATGCGCACAAGTTCATTCCCATCCTGAAGATATAAGAATTAGTGATATGTCACGCGATGTAGAATCACATCTAACCTCGCAAAACCATCGATGCCAAACCCCTTGCCCCACGTACAGAGATCATCAATCCGGTCTCTTTCATCGACGAATCACTCAGGTCGCGGTTCTCCCCAGGCTATTATATCCTGCGTATCCATCGTACCATCGGATAGTTTAGCAGCACTACTTCCATCAAAGTACAACACTTTGAGAGGTCGCGTTGCTGCCAGCGTGAGGTGCCAGCCACTCCCATTTCCGCGAGAGAAAAAAATTGAATGCTCCGGGTCCATAGCAGTCCACTCGGGCTTGCTGGGTATCGTCTGCGAGACGTTGGTGCCGTGATAAAGTAAAGTGCCAATTGGAATCACTCCTGGTACTATGTTATGTCCTACGAAAAGGTGAACCGTTTTTCCAGTGTCGGCAATGCTGAGGAAGCGCACCATTACGATATCGTGTATTCGGCCAGTGCAGCAGCAATGAATGGACAGTGTCAAATACCAAGTTTCCTGTCGCATTCTCGAGAGGACATTCGTCAAGCATCCACTGTTCATTGTTGGAGTTGATATGGCCAGGATTTAAATTGGTGACATCCAAGGGTCGAACACCGGTTTCTACAGCGATGGTGATCGGAAACTGGTCATGTAGTGCTAGAGCTGCTGATCCCAGGCTCAGAGCTGCCACAAGGAGCTGTGAGCGCATAGAGAGAATTGCAAGAGAGGTCTTGGTGCTGTGACAGCTTATGAGTGGCAACATTTGCTGCAGGCCTGCAGCGGCCCAATCATATCCACCAATCGGTTGACAGCCTTCATTTGGTTCCAGCATGAGGTAAGGTTCTTCAATCCGAACACCCACCGGCTGGCATCATAGGGATGGCAGGAAGAACTTTGCATGGGTCGGAAATAAATTTACGGTCCTGCTTCATCTGGTCTAATGTACCAGAAACGAAATGGGCGGGAAAGGAGCCGAAAGGGCTCTATAATTTGCTGCTCTTTGCAGGATTCATAAATCGATGTTCTATCCCAAGCGAGGCACCAGAGTGTCAAGTACTGTAGCAGGGTTGATGGAACGGGCGGAGCTTCAAACTAAAAGCGCACTCTAAACGATAAACAATTTTACATAATTCATGTAACTCACATATATAGTCAGCTGGTGTAGTTGACCTTGGTAACGGAAGAGACGATTATGGTCGTGGATGGGGATGTAATAGATGAGTAGGTAGATCAAAAGTATGCTGCGCTTTTCCGACCGTTGGGTTGACGGAACACCTGTAACTCCCCTAGATTTGCCCGCGATATGTTACGTGTGGGAAATTTTTATTGCAGATATTTGGGGTCGCTCGGCCAAATACTAGAAGCATCTTTGACGAACATGTGGCGCCGTACGGAGTGCACACTGCAGATATATATCCGTTGCTTGGGCTGGACCGCTGGTATTTTTTTCGCTTCGCTAAGAAGCACGAAACACTTCTTGCGACGACCTACTTATTGTGTTTCCGCGAAATGGTGACACTCGACGAACAGACAATGCGGATTTTTCAATTAGTTGTACCCGAAACGGCACCACATCTCCCAAACGAGAGAAACGCACACTCGCCGCAGCGTCTAATTGTCGCGACCTTACATAGATTTGTACCCACGCACAATATGCATAGGGTGTGCGCACATATGGATGATCTGGAGAAGCATGCGAATCATAAAGAGTACGGTAGAGCGAGGGTACTGCCGGTGGTGGGCTTGAAGCTTTGAAGCTTTGAAGGCCGAATCAACTATGAGGGATCAGGATGCTAGTACGTCCGCGCCACTGCTCAGGTAAGCTCCGCCTCAATTTTTCCTGCTTTTTCCTGATCATCTATTGTCTCTTGCAGCTCCCACCATGTCGGCTCACATAAATAGCGTTCGTGACTACTATCAGTCGAGAACATAGACGAGAACCAGGGCTCATAACCTGTTGTGAGCACAGGTTGTGAGCACTGGCTCTAGTTGATGATCTTGCTAGATGCTCCATACTGTATTCAAACTGATGCGCTCACTAGTGACTTAGTCTTCCATCATGGTCAGACCTTAAAGACGGTCGTTCCTTCGCACTCACTATGTAAGCTGTTGACCATGCATCATTTCACATGATTCAGTTGAAGTGCGGATGTCTCAGGTGAGTGATTACGATTCTGACTAGGGGGCGACAGTCCATTCAATTCTGATCATGACGTCGCTCATTGTGTCTCACTTTAATGCCGTGCATATTGGTCTCGTCATAACTGTTCAAGTGGTATATCACCTCGCATTCTAACTTTCGTATCGTTCTACAACTTGACTTACAACTCCATCTTGCATATTCATTCAACTACTCTTCATCAATGGCTTTCGAAATCCAGCAGCTCCTCACTTCTGGCCGGCTCCAGAAGTCCGACTTTACTCTCTTGCATTCCACTTACGGATCTAGCGTCTCCGATGCTGATGTCATGTCTTCCTTCTCCATCGTCACCCAGGACATTTCACCCCAACACCTCCCGCATTTCTGCATACTCCAATCATTCGTCTACCCAAAATGTTAAGCGCAGGCGCTCCCGGCACGGACGCTTTTCCAAAAGAAAGGCGGCTATGAATCTGCTTGAAGATGCCAGCGCACGCGATCCCTTGACTCTGGAAGCTATTGCTAGCCTTCCCTCAAACTGGCTCAACCTTTCCTTCCCGGACCGCACTCCTACTCACACGGACTACTTCGTGAATTACTGGCGGCATGCAGTAGCAAAGGAGCAAGACCATTTGGTGGATCATTTCACTGCTGTCATTGCAGCGGTCCATGAGGTTTTACAGGCTACCTCAGCCGTCCGCTCGACTCAGCCCGCGCTCGTGCAAGGCAAACAGGAGCCCTCCGGATGCATACAACACGAAAATGATCTACTTGTAGTCAGCTGTCCATGGGACGGTGATGATTGCACTCTCGACGACTGCGTCGAATGGGATGAATGGAGGCGGGAAGATGACGAAGTTCATGTCCCAACTGTCGGCCAGCATAACTACGGAACTATTGGCCAGCCGCCGGTATATCCGCTGCGCAACATGGGCACCCATTTCCAGATTGTAGCACCAAAGCCGGTCAGCGCATGGAACAATATAACTTGGCTGGTCCATTCACCCGTCGATCCTGAACCAGTAATCTGCCACGAGATGGAGGTGTTTGTCGAGCCCGAATCGCCCGTCGTGGCGAACGACCTCCCTCTGTACCATCTTCCGGATTTCTCCCCTGCAGCCATCTATGCGGCTTCACAAACTTCTCGCTTGGAGAGCACCGCTATCTATTCCTCTACTTCCACGGCTTACCACGCATACGCGGAGTCGACCACCATCTATGACTCTAGCAGCGCATCTCCCTCATCCTATCTTTCTGCTATTGCTGCTTCTATGCCACCCGCTGGCGGGTGTATTCCTCCTCTGCGTGCCAATGATCCTCATCCTGTCATTCACAAAACAAAGACAACTCGTCTCGAAAGACAGGGATCGAGAGAGCATAATCTGTTCCGATTTTTACGCGTGCGTCCCCTCTCTTATCTCGCGTCAGCAATCGATGACCGAGGTACTGATTGGTTCTGTGCAGATGTCTTATGATCAAAAAGTTGCTGAGCTTGAGTGGTTGATTAGACGGATGAAATCTCATTCGCGACGGGCATGACTCGGACTTAGATGCATGACACTTGTTTGTATTTTAGCATGGATGATGGATTGTATTGATCGATATCAAGGACATTCAATATTCATCAGCATTCTCCACTCAATTTACGTTGTGGCGTCGCTTTTCCTTTCCAGTGCGCAACAGTCGGCCGTCGCATCAACTTCGTCGACCGTGTGAAAGTTATGGAAAGTCAGACCACTGTGCTCTACTTCCAAGGTTTCTACTGCGTCATGATGAGTGCTAAGGAGGAGCTGTGGTGTGTCCTTCAAGTTGCAGCCCAGACACGATTGGACGAGCCACGGATGCTGCTTAAGATATGCTACAATCTGAACTCTCGATGTTTGAAACTGCTCCATCCTCATCATCCCTGATCATCCCCGACGTGCCAACCAAGCCATCAGCTCAGCTGCATAACAGGCTGTCCTTTCCAATGTTTCATGGTTGTCTGCAAATATCACAGATGATGAATTTGCGACTCAGAGGCACTGTAGAGCGAGATCGCGCTGGTGAAGAAGCATACACATAAGGCATGTACCTTGCTTTAGCAGCGATGCCAGCTAAGATCCCTTGATGTGGGTTGTTGACTTCACTGACAACAGTTCTACGGTTCTGCCCAGTGTGATATCAAGCCATATCGATAGAAGCAGTCGATTCTCTGACTCTGATGCACAGCAAGAAGTCGTCCGTCTTCGAGTCGAATCTCTACTCCTTGTTATATTTCCAGTGTTCTGACGGCACGGAGTATCCTGTAATGTTCAAAGATGGGGATGACATGCGCCAGGACCAGCTTGTTCTCCAGTTGTTCGCGCTCAAGGATCAGTTGCTTAGGAAGGAGAATCTCGATCTGAAACTCATTCCCTATGATGTGCTGGCGACTGGGCCGTTGCAGGGTATGGTGCAGTTTGTACCCAGCAAGACTATCGCAGCGATCATCAGTGAGAATGGGACGCTCTTGAACTATTTGAGAGCGAATAATCCGGATGAGGGTAGCGTTGGAACGTATGGGGTTGAGCCGAGCGTTATTGATACATTCGTGCGCAGCTGTGGTGAGTCGTATTCGGTCCTATGAGGGTGTGATGTGCGCTAAGCCTTGTTGGCAGCTGGATACTGCGTTGTAACATATTTGCTAGGCGTAGGTGACCGGCATTTAGACAACCTTCTACTGATACCAGATGGTAAGTGGTACTCATGACCAGCATGATTCAATTTCAATATTTGCTCGCAGGTCACTTTTTCCATGGTCAGTGTAATTTCACCTGTGCGCTTCATGTTATTGACATTTGATGAAGTCGATTTTGGGTATATCCTTGGTCGGGACCCGAAGCCATTCCCCCCCATCAAAGTATGCAAAGAGAGGGTGGACGGCATGGGCGGTGCCCAATCAACGCACTACGAGCGATTCAAAAACTTCTGCTTCACCGCATTTACGATTCTCCGAAAAAGCGCCAACCTGATTCTCAACTTGGTAGCACTTATGGTGGACGCGAACATTCCAGGCATCAAGCACCTCGACGTGCATGAACAGATCCAGAAGAAGTTCCGATTGGACTTGACGGAGGAGGCGATTGGGCATTTTGAGGCATTGTTGAACGAGACGTCGTATTTCACGGTTGTGCCGGATCGTATTCATGATTTGGCGCAGAGGAGTTGAGCGGGTGGTGGATATGCTACTGATTTGTTTTTGCAATATGGGACTGTGCTTGTACTTTCAAATGAGTCCTTGTTGTAGTACTTACTGCGCGTGGTTCTATGAGGGATATTGGATTTGGGATTGTTGTACTCGTCTGCTTTGTATGTATTTCAAATATCGATTCAGCTGTTACCGAAACCGATTATTGAAGGATGAATTCGCTCTGAAATAGTTAAAACTCCAGCAGCAAATAATAGGAATACGCGTTGTATGAACATCATCAAGGCAAGGGCTATCAGAAATTGTATGTACAGCCACACAACTCAATTGTAAGAACAATATGAAGGCCCTGACCATCATAATCAAAACACGTACGGCTGGAGGCGCCTAATGCACCTTGGTTGAGGCTTCCTCAAATCATCCTCCGGCGTGACATGGAAGAAAGGCACATTTGCGGTAGCTAAACCCTCGGGTGGAGGTCCGACTCGATCAGCAAAAGACTTTGCCTCCAGAGCGTCATTGAGGTTCTGAGGTGGACGCTTTGGCCTTCGGCTAGGGAGATAGCACATTTCCTGGTAGTTTCAGTTCAGCCGGCTCGCAAAACTTTATCTTAGATCCTACCTCTGGGCCGCAGGCAGGTCGGCATTTAATCCATATACTCCAATCTAACCAAGACATCAGCTTCTCGATATCGTGTCTCCAGTCATGCATCAATCGGATGACTTCATGCTCCGCATTACGTTCCCGTTGAAATATGCTGTCGAGCCCGCTCATGACACCATCAGCCCACATTTTCGTAGTGACACGACAGATTTCTCTTGTTGTGTCCTCGACAGCTGTCAACAGCAGACGTTCCGAAGACGTCATTAAGGGCATTTGGTTGATCATCTTGGAAGTGTGCGTTGTAGCACATAGCTTGAAAATTTGGGATGCCCACTGGGATACATCTACGCCTGAAGTGACTGCGCTGGGGACGACGGTGGAATCTAACAGATACGGAGTAAGCATAACACGGAGCTGTGTCTGCGCGAGCCTCGCTCGATGAAGGAGTTCTTGCGAATCTGATGAGGTAAAATTCAAGAGATGCTGCATCAACTCGAGTCGATCTGCGTATCGATCGACTATGACGTGCGTGAGGATTTTCCAGTCAATCCCGCTGTCAACCGGGTGTGGTCGAGTGATAACTTCGGTGAGCTTTCTCATCACCCGTGATATGTCGTCTGGTGATATTCCGAGCACGCGGTGGTCGCACCGCTCAACACCCACGCGAACCGGGATGAGCGATGGTGCCAGTGCAGTATCATAGAACGAGATAAGACTAGTCAGGTCCAGCACAATGCGAGAATCTCCTGGGTAGCGATTGTGCCATGAGCCGGAGTGCAAGACTTCAAACCCCCGAGCCCCTGCGCTCAGGAATATACAACATCAGTCATGTTAGGCTGGGATAAGACAGTACTGACCGCTGTCAGAGTCAAGCGGAGTAGGGTGAGGGAATGACCATTCGTCCTTCGGTAATACGAGGTGCAGGAAAGACACTACCTCAACGCCGGCCGTAAAATCGCACAACATAATTTCGCTAGATGTTCATCAGTTGGAAGCGCAACACAGCATCAAAAGTATACGCACAAGTCCATTTCCATCCTAGAAATCCGAGACTTAGCGAAATGTTACGGAGAGTAGAATCACATCTGACCTCACAAAACCATCGATGCCAAACTCCTTGCCCCACGTACAAAGATCATCAATCCGGTCTCTTTCATCAAAGTATCGCTCAGGTCGCGGTTCTCCCCAGACGATTATATCTTGCATGTCCATCGTACCTTCGGATAGCTTAGCAGCACTTCTTCCATCAAAGTACAACACTTTGAGAGGTCGCGTTGCTGCCAGCGTGAGGTGCCAGCCACTGCCATTCCCACGAGCAAACAAAATTGAATGCTCCGGGTCTGTAGAGGTCCACTCGGGCCCACTGGGTATCATGTGCGAGCCGTTGGTACCGTGATAAAGTAAAGTACCGATTGGAATCACTCCTGGTACTATGTTATGTCCTATGAAAAGGTAAATCGGTTTGGAGCGTCAGCAATGCAGCGGAAACGCACCATTACGATATCGTGTATTTGGCCAGTGTTGCAGAAATGAATGGACAGTGTCGAAGATCAAGTTCCCTGTCGCATTCTCGAGAGGATATCCGTCAAACCCCCATTGCTCACTATTGGAGCTGATACTGTATGTATGACCAGTATTTAAGATGGTGGCATCCAAGGGTCGAACACCGGTCTCTTCAGCGGTATTGATCGAAAACTGGTCGTGTAATGCTAGAGCTGCTGACCCTAAGCTCAGAGCTGCCGCAAATGCAATGGACTGTGATCGCATAAAGAGAGCTGCCAAAGAAATCTTGGTGCTGCGGCAGGTAATGATTGTGTGGCGACATTTGCTGCATGCAGTGGCCTAATCGGACTAAAGTTACGCAAGAGGCTTCGAACATTTGAATTATGTAAGAGTCCTACTTTACCTATGTGGGGCCAATGTGCTAGAAATCAAGTGGGCCGGACAGGAAAGGTTCATAACTGGTGCGGGATTCATCAATGATTGTTCTATGATACCCGAAGTGAGTTGAGTAACTTGGTCCGGAATATTAGCTAGTAAGACCTCCACGGAGTAGCACGTGACCTTTCTTGTCGCCCGGGTCACACTCGAGCCTGCATGCTTCTCTACTCGACCCACTTGCGGCGAGTCTTTCGGATTCTCGCAGTCTGAATTACCGTTCCCTTCGAGACCTTGCCTACCTAAGGGCCCACACAAGGCCAGCTTAGGGCAGGCGGTAGGTTGTAACTTCAAAACCGTATATAATCGCTGATCATCATCATTCTCTCTTTGTTGTCTCCCTCCACCGTCCACCGACGCCATCAGCCAGGAATTTAGGCAAGTGAGGTAGGGCTCATAACCTGTAGACACACAAGTTATGGGCCCTCCCTCTCGTGCATAGCCTTGCTGCATGCCGTATACTAATTTGATCGATATATCACAAGGCGCACCACCGTGACAATACTGCATTATTAGCAACATTCTCCTCGACAATCAATTGCTCCCCAGACCTGCTATGATCCCACTGTTGGTGTTACTGTGCTGAAGTGCGTGTTAGGGCCCATTTCTTCCCGATATTCTCCAACCTACCTTGTCCCTACTTGTGACACTTTTTCATAGTACCATCAAGGCTCGTTGCGATCATTTAAGCACCATACGTGATCTGTTTGGTTAATCCTCACGCCGCAGGTTTACCTACGTATTCATTTGGTGTGTATGATGTCAAGGACAGTGCACACATCACGCGTCCAACTCCCAATGCAAACGGTAGAGAACAGGACAGTGGTATTGTGTTATGAGTCGGACTGATGGGATACTGAGTCTGAATCGACGTTGATCAATGATTACCACTATACTGAAGGAAATGCGACTGCACGTGGAAAGGCCTGTTCGCAGCTCCACTAGTGCTGTGGTGCTCCAGTCTGGCTTGAATGCTGCTGAATCGAGAGACTCTGGTTTCTTTGTCCAACTTTGCTTGAATTGATGTAATCCTGATGGCGGGCTTGCATTCGACGAGTCTACTGTTTTCCTTGTTCTACCATTGTCAGCAGGCTGTTTGAAATGTGGCATGAAGAAAACGCTTCACTTGCAGTTCATTCCTCACCGTATAGTACCCTCAGAGTCATTAGGTGCTGCATCACTTGATATTTTTTTTTCCATTGTTGAAACTCCAGTAGCAATACTACAAGTTCATGATAAACCTCCTCAAGCACATAATTATCAGAAAGTGGACATCCAGCAACTGCAAGAACGATGTGAAGGCTCATCATAATCAAAGATCGTGGGGCTGGAGGCGCCTAATGCACCTTGGCTGAGGCCTTCTCAAATCCTCCGGCGGTGTTACAGAGGAGAAATGCGCATCTGCGATGTCTAGACCCTTGGTCGGAGGTCCGACTCGATCAGCACGGTACTTTGTTTCCGAGGCATCCGTGAGATTCTGAGGAGGTGGAGGCCTTTTCAAGGGGCCATCCCAAGTAGGGAGATAACACATTTCCTGGAAATAGATGATGATCAGTCCACTCGACTCGCAGACTTCTTAGATCATACCTCTGGACCGCAGGCAGGTCGGCATTTGATCCATACACTCCAGTCCAACCAAGACATCAGCTTCTCGATGTCGTGTCTCCAATCATTCATTAATTGAGCGACATCAGGCTTCCCATTAAGTTCCACAGGAAAAAGGGTATCGAGTCCGCTTGTGGCACCATCAGCCCACATTTTCGTAGTGACACGACAGATCTCTCTCGTCGTGTCCTCGACGGCTTTCAGCACCAAACGTTCCGAAGACGTCATTAAGGATATCTGCTTTATCATCTTGGAAGTGTGTGTTGTGGCACATAGCCTGAAAATCGGGGATGCCCACTGGGATACATCTACGCCTGAAGTGTCTGTGCTGGGGACGATGGAATGTAATAGATACGGCGTAAGCATGACGCGGAGCTGGGTCTGCGCGAGCTTCGCTCGCTGAAGGAGTTCTCGCGAGTCGGATGAGGTAACGTTGAGGAGATATTGCATCAACTCGAGTCGATCCGCGTATCGATCGACGACAACATGGATCAGGGTCTTCCAGTCAGTGCCACTGCCCGCCGGGCGTGGTCGAGTGATAACTTCGATGAGCTTTCTCATCATCCGTGATATGTCGTTTGATGATATTCCGAGCACACGGTGGTTGTACCGCTCCAGGCCCGTGCGAACCGGGACAAGGGATGGTGCCAGTGCAGTATCATACAATGAGATCAGACCTGTCAGGTCCAGCACAATGCGAGAATCTCCAGGATAGTGATTGTGCCATGAGCCTGCGTGCAACACCTCAAACGTACGATTCACTGCACTCAGGAAGATATAACATCAGTCATGTCGGAACACTAGAGGACAATACTGACAGGTGTCAGAATCAAGTGAGGCAGTGGGAGGGAATGACCGGTCGTCCCTTGGTAAGGTGAGACGCACGAAAGATACTACCTCGACGCCGGCCGTAAAATCGCACAACATAACTTCACTAGACATTCATTAGTCGGAAGCGCGACACGGAATCAAAAGTATACGCACAAGCTCATCTCCATCCTAGAGATCTGAGAATTAGTGATATGGCACGCGACGTAGAATCACATCTTACCTCACGAAACCATCGATTCTGAACCCCTTGCCCCACGCACAGAGATCATCAATCCGGTCTCTTTCATCGAAGAATCGCTCAGGTCGTGGTTCTCCCCAAGCTATTATGTCCTGCATGTCCAGATTACCTTCAGATAGTTTAGCAGCACTACTTCCATCAAAGTACAACACTTTGAGAGGTCGCGTTGCTGCCAGCGTGAGATGCCAGCCACTCCCATTTCCACGAGAGAAAAAAATTGAATGCTCCGGGTCCATAGCAGTCCACTCGGGCTCGCTGGGTATCGTCTGCGAACCATTGGTGCCGTGATAAAGTAAAGTGCCGATTGGAATCACTCCTGGTACTATGTTATGTCCTGTGAAAGGGTGAAACATTTTTCGAGCATCGGCAACGCGGAAGAAACGCACCATTACGATATCGTGTGTTTGGCCAGTGCTGCAGGAATGAATGGACAGTGTCGAAGATCAAGTTCCCTGTCGCATTCTCGAGAGGACATTCGTCAAACTTCCACTGCTCATTGTTGAAGCTGATACTGTGTCGATGGCCAGGATTTAAACTGGTGACATCCAAGGGTCGAGCGCCGGTTTCCACAGTGGTGGTGATCGGAAACTGGTCATGTAATGCTCGAGCTGCTGATCCCAGGCTCAGAGCTGCCACAAGGAACCGTGAGCGCATAGAGAGAACTGCAAGAGAGGTCTTGGTGTTGTGGTAGCTTTCTCAAATTACTGTATTGGCAACATTTGCTGAAGCGGCTCAATCATATCCACCAATGAGTTGACAGCCCTTCATTTGGTTCCAGCGTGAGGTAAGGTTTTCAAATCCGAACATCCGCGGGCCGGCATCATAGGTATGGCAGGAAGAACTTTGCATGGATCGGAAATAAATTTACGGTCCTGCTTCACCTCCATGGGGCTAATGTACCAGAAACGAAATGGGCGGGAAAGGAGCCGAAAGGGCTCCATAATTTACTGCTCTTTGCAGGATTTATAAATCGATGTTCTATGATCTATCCCTTCGGGAGGCATCAGAGTGTCACTGTAGTAGGGTTCCTGGAAGACGCCATCATGATTCATGATATCTAGAACGGGCGGAGCTTCAAACTAAAAGTGCGCTCTAAACGATAAACGATTTTAATTGGCTGAATGCACTATGTGCTAATCTAACTCACATACACTCGGCGAACAGACGGTAATTACTGGGGAGTTTCCAATTACTTGTACCCGAAACGGCACCATGGAGAGGTCAGAAGCACCTCCCAGACGAGAGAAACGCACACTTGCAGTGTCTAGTTATCGCGACCTTACATAGAGTTGTACCCGCGCAGAATAGGCATAGGGTATGCACACATATGGATGGTCTGGAGGAGCATGTGAATCACAAAGAGGTAGAGCGAGAGGTGGGCTTGAAGCTTTAGCGCTTAGCTTTGACGACCGGATCAACTATCGATATATCAGGATCAGTGCACTGCGCCACTGCTTAGGTAAGCTCCGCCTCAATTTTCCTGGTTCTTCCTGATCTTCTATTGTCTCTTGCAGTCTCCCTCGACGTCGGGTCACATAAATAGCGTTGTTCGTGATCACGGCATCAGCCGAGAACATAGGCAAGATGCAGGGCTCATAACCCAATGGGAGCACAGGTTATGAGCACTGACTCTAGTTTATGATCTTTCTGGATGTCCATACTGTATTCGAACTGATTCGCTCACTAGTGACTTAGTCTCCCATCACGGTCAGACCTTGAAAGACAGTCGATCGTTCTTTCTTCTTGCTCACTATATAAGCTGTTGGCCATGCATCATTTCACATGATTCAGTTGAAGTGTGGATGTTGGTGAGTGATTACGATTCTGACTAGGGGGTGACTCTATTCAATTCTAATCATGACGTCGCTCACTGTCTCACTTTAATGCCGTGCATATTGGTCTCGTCATAATTGTTCAAGCGGTATATCCTTGCAATCTACAACTTGACTTACAACTCGATCTTGCTTACTCATTCACCCTACTCTTCATCAATGACTCCCGAAATGTACCAGCTCCTCACTTCTGGCAGGCTCCAGAAGTCCGACTTCGCTCTCTTGCATTCCACCTACGGATCTAGCGTCCCTGATATCATGTCATCCTTCTTCGTCGTCACCCAGGACATTTCACTCAACACCTCCCATCTTTCTGCATACACCAACGACTTACCTACACAAAATTTTAAGTGCAGGCACTCCCGGCACGAACGCTTTCCCAAAGGACAGGCGGCTATGAATCTGCTTGAAGATGCCAGCGCATGCGACACCTTGACTCTGGAAGCCATTGCTAGCCTTTCCTCAGACTGGCTCAACCCGTCCTTCCTGGATCGCACTCCTACGTACACGGACTACTTCGTGAATTACTGGCGGCATGCAGTAGCAAAGGAGCAAGACCATTTAGTGGATCATTTCAATGCTGTCATGGCAGTTGTCCATGAGGATTTACAGGCTGCCTCAGCCGTCCGCTCGACTCAGCCCACGCCCGTGCAAGGCAACCAGGAGCCCTCCGGATGCATACGATACGAAAATGATCTATTTGCAGTCAGCTGTCCGTGTGACGATGATGAGCGCACTCTCCTAGACGACTGCGTTGAATGGGACGAATGGAGGCGGGAAGATGACGAAGTTCATGTTCCAACTGTCGACCAGCACAACTACGGAGCTATCGGCCAACCGCCGGTATATCCGCTGCGCAATATGGGCACCCATTTCCAGATCGTAGCACCAAAGCCGGTCCGCGCATGGAATAACATGACCTGGCTAGTCCATCCACCTGTCGAGCTTGAATCGCCCGTCATGGCGAATGACCTCCCTTTGTACCATCTTTCGGATTTCACCCCTGCAGCCATCTATGCGGCTTCACAAACTTCCCGCTTGGAGAGCACTGCTATCTATTCCTCTACTTCCACGGCTTACCACGCATATGCGGAGTCGACTACTATCTATGATTCTTCCAGCGCATCTCCCTCATCCTATCTTTTTGCTATTGCTGCTTCTATGCCACCCGCTGGTGGGTGTATTGCTCCCCTGCGTGCCAATGGTCCTCATCCTGTCATTCACAAAACAAAGACGACTCGTCTCGAAAGACAGGGATCTAGAGAACATAATCTGTTCCGATTCTTACGCGTACGTCCCTTCTCTTATCTCACGTCAGCGATCGATGGCCGAGGTACTCATTGGATCTGTGCAGATGTCTTTTGATCAAAAAGTTGCTGAGCTTGAGAGGTTAATTAGATGGATGAAATCTCATTCGCGACGGGCATGACTCGGACTTAAATGCATCATACTTGTTTGTATATTAACATGGATTGTATTGATTAAGGACATTCAATATTCTCCACTCTGTTTACGTTGTGGCGTCGCTTTTCCTTTCCAGTGCGCTACGGGCCGGCAACGGCCGGCCGCCGCATCAACTTCGTCGACCGTGTGAAAGTTATGACCGCTGCATCATGATGAAGGCTAAGGAGGAGCTGTGGCGCGCCTTTCAAGTTGCAGCCCAGACACGATTGGATGAGCCGCGGACGCTGTTTGAGATATGATCTCGATGTTTGAAACTGCTCCATCCTCATCATCTTCGACGTGCCAACCAAGTCGTCAGTGGAAGCTGTATAACAAGCCTTGTCCTTTCCAATGTTTCATTGTCGTCTGCAAACATCTCAGATGATGAATTTGCGACTCAGAGGCACTGTAGAGCGAGATTGCGCTGGTGGAGGAGCATACACACAAGGCATGTACCCTGCTTTAGCAGCGGATGATAGCTTGATGTGGGTTTTTGACTTCACTGATAGCAGGACCTTCTACTGTTCTGCCTAGTATCATCTGCCTCTTGCAATTCGTTTGGGGTTACAGTGTCTTTTTCAAGATATCAAGCCATAGCGATAGAAGCAGTCGATTCTCTGACTCCGATGCACAGTAAACTTCATGTCGCACGATGAGTGGCACCACGTCCACATCCACGTGTAAAAACAAAAACCCCAACTCGATATCCGTCATTCTTCTTCCATCCCATTGTAAGTGCACCATCTTACAATGGCATGGAAGAATAATGACGTATGTGCTACCTCTGTTCACCACTGCCGAAGGAGCTCACCAACGATGTAGAAAAATTACATCATGGCGGATCTGTAATGTAGTGATGACCGTAGTGACCGAAGAGGGTCTGTGATATTGACATTACAGATCCCCTTCAGGCACTGCGGTTTGTATCTGGGTCGTGGTCTCTTTGAGGAGAAGCAGCTCGCATGTATAGTTTCGAATCCATGGAGCTGCGGTCAAAGTTGGCACAATGGCAAGAGCACGAACAAGACCGGAGCGGCAGTAAATCTAGCAATTGAACGAAGAGGCGAGGAAATATTAGAGATAATTGATTCATAGAAGCCGAAACCTGTGTCTGAACCGAAATTAAGCCCTACTGACGATAAACATTGGTGCCTGGGGCAATCACTTCCGCAGTCGACAGTCCTGCTCCTACAGCAAGCCAATGAACTTCGTAGCCGTGCCGCTGTCACATAACGTCGAAATCCAACACAACCATTAATGGAGGTATCTACTATCCCTGTACCTTCTCCATTAAGTCTCTGGACAACCATACGTTCGGTGGGCGCGTTCAATGTCACGTGTTCATTTGTTGCATTATGGGCTTTTGTCAAAATCCTGAGGGCACTTCACTGGCGATTGAAGACAACTCAACTGCGGGGCCCACCTCGTACCAGCTTCATATATGGCGTTTCGCACGACCTCGTCTCATCCAAAGATAGTGCTGCAATGTTTGAACATTGGGCGATGGAGTATGGGGTAGCATATATGATTCCGAGTGTCCTTGGACAGACTAGAATCGTGCTATGTGACCCAAGAGCTATAGCACATTTTTATGCCCGAGATACATGGACGTATGTGCAGACGCCCTTTTCGTTGGCGCTCATAGAGTCATCGGTATGTTAACGTCCTCTTCTGACCTTGCCTGTCTGATATCTCTTATCAGGTCGGCAGAGGGCTACTATGGTCTCAGGGTGAAGCCCACAGGAGGTTCTGTTCTGTTATTGTCCCCGCGCTGGCAGAGACTGATCGACCACCTGATTAGGCAGCGGAAGGCCCTTACGCCAGCGTTCAGTAATGCAGCGATTCGGGAACTCACATCAGTGTTTTATGACTCAGCATACAAGGTAAGGATTCGCAGTGTGGAAAATGATGTTGCATTTTTGAACTTGATACTCTGCAGGCCAAAGGCGCATGGGATACTGCTATAGAATCGAGCAAAGACGGTAATGCTGTCATCGAAGTTCAAAGCTGGTGCGTGGTTTTTCTGGCTTGGCAAGGTAGCATTCCTAATCAAAGGACTCCAAGGATGAATCATATATCGTAGGCGATGATCTTTTGCCATTGAAGCCTCAAAAATGACGCAATATCAGTCTGGATACGGTTGGCATCGCTGGTTTCTCCCATGATTTTGGGTCGCTCGATGGAAAGCGCGCCAGCGTGACCGAAGTGTTCGATACATTCGGGAACAGCCACAAGGCTTCAGCAGTGACCCAAGTTTTGGTGCTGCTCGCGTCAGTGTTTCCTATCATCACCAAGATCCCCACTAAGCGGAGGAAGCTGATGAAGAAACTTGGCGTAACCATGGGAGAAATATCGAACGACTTATTGATTCGCAGTCGCCGGGAGAAGGATGAGAATGTGAACGAGAGAGACAAGGAGAAGTCCATCATTGGATTGTTGGGTACGCTCTCCAAGAGATTCATCATGGTCCCTTGATTGACGCAACGATCACAGTTAAAGCTGAAGGTCAGGATGAGGAGCTTCATATGTCAGAGGAGGAAGTGGTGGCTCAGGTCCGTGGAGACCATGTATTGCAACCACGAAGTGCAAGCTGACATCCTGCAGATGAAGGTCTTGCTTGTCGCGGGTTACGAAACAACATCCAGCGAGTTGATTTCTTATCCGCTGCTGTCATATTAACTGACTCTTCATTGGTAGTCAGTCTTACGGTAAGCCCACTGTCCGATAATGCATGTGCACGCTACACACTATTCATGCGATGATCAGTGGGCGCTGATCAAGCTATCCCAACACCTTGATGTCCAAACAAGACTCAGAGAGGAACTGCTTGCGTTTGGCGCTGATCCGACATATGATCAATTAAAGGTCGATCTCCCATACTTGGATGGGGTTATTCATGAAATTTTGCGACTCTATCCTCCGGCGCCCCAGATCACTCGTCTTGTGAGTGTGCCTGTCGACATGCGAATAGACACTCTGACAATAGACCTATAGGCAGCCGCAGACGACGTTATCCCCTTGAGCGAACCTGTGCGTACGGAGTCCGGGGAAATGACGGACAGTATATCTGTAGCGAAAGGGACATTGATCACGATACCAGGGGCGGCAATCAATCGCTCTTCTGCCATCTGGGGACCTGAAGCAAAGGAATTCAAGCCTGACCGTTGGCTGGCTGAAGATGGCATCAGTGGGAAGGCCAAGGAAGTCCAAGGTCATAGGCATCTGCTGACATTCGTCGACGGCCCAAGGACGTGCCTCGGAAAAGATTTTGCGATCGCGGAATTCAAGGTGATTGGTACAAATTTGCTAGTTTCGACGTTACTCACTGCGATACAGACGGTTTTATCGGTTCTGGTGAAGAACTTCGTGTTTGAGATGCGGGATGGACCGGATACTCCAGTTGAACTTGTGAGGGGGATTCTGCCTCGTCCACGTATTGTTGGAGAGGATGGTATTGGGGTACCTTTGAGAGTTCGCCGGTTTGAATGATTGGTTGCGCTGCACTAACAAGCCCGCTATGTTTCCGTCACTTGTACTATATAAGCTTACACATAACCCACAGTCTATCGTCTATTGTCTTTCGGATATCTATAATGAATGGGGATGAGATGAATAATTAGACATATGAAACGACCAGGTGGTCGGGGAGGACGTCCGTTATGATCTAACGATGTCTTTGGTCCCCGAAGATGCGATGTCGGTATGAGGTCAAGCCAAGGAAATGTCAGGTCAATGCCTCGTCGAGCCCAAGGAGACGATCAGAATGGCATGCCGAATGCAATACGAGTGCGAGGAGCATTCACCAATACTATGACCCCTCACCACTCTCCCTCCTCCACCGAGAAATGGGCACCCTCAAACGCACTCCATCGCGAGGAGAACGTCCACCCCCATACGGAGAACATCTCCCCTCTATCGCACTCCCCCGGGCCCGTCTCCCATCGAAGCTCAAACGCGACCCAAACCTCAACCCATCAAGTTGACCAGACCTTCGCCTCTCCCGTCGCACCCTAGATCAAGATCCAGACACAGACACAGATCTAGCAGCCTCCTCGCAACTCGGCAAACCCGCTAAACTCGACATCGGGGGAACACATCCCTGAAACGTCACGCGATATTGGGCGCTGCATTCGCGTGCACGTTTTCACCATCTAGAACACCACTTGGAACGGTTGTTGAAGGCAAACCGGATCAAAGACAGGACGGCTTCGTCGCACACTGAAGAAATATATCACATCGCTACAGAAAGGGAAGAAAAATCATGCGCATATATTCGCACTCAAGCGCAGGTGCTTGTTCGCGAAACTCATTGTCGTCGACTTGTCGTGAATGGCCCCAGATTCCATCCTCACAATTGAAGCGTCGTTTAGTGCAGATGTTCAAGGACGAGACTTCTTCGAATTGAGATTAGCCACGTTTAATTTGAATCAAGTATGATTGTGGTGATAGCAGAATCGAGTCCGATAATGATTGCAGAAGACGACCGTAGCGGGCTCTGCCGCGAGTGGCCCTTCGTGTTATTCAAATATTCATTCTCCATTCAATTGACATTAACGCTATCGATGGTCATCCCCTCCCAACATAAGGAGCACCAGTCGCCCTGCGTAACAGGTCAGTGTCCAGAACCCGAGGGAAAAGCTCGTAGACTTACATTATATTCATCTCCAGCACCGTGACAGACGTAGGCAGGCTCGCAATGTGCGCAATCGCATCCGCAACGTGTATCGGATCGAAAGTCGGTTCTACGACTCTCCGACCATCAGGCTGCAACGCTCCTAAAGTGTGTCCCGCAGCCATCGTTGTGTGCGCGTTTCCTGGGAATATCACCGTCGCATCAACCTCCTCCGATATTGTCAATGTACACACCTATGTCAATCTGTGTCACAGAGATGTTGTATTTCCGCCCCTCGATTGCGATGGTCTTGGTCAAACCGTGCACGGCGTGTTTGGAGGCCGCGTATGCAACGGAATGAGGCCTTGGCACATGGGCAGCCAGTGAACCGTTGTTAATGATTCTTCCTGTATAGCGACGCTGTATATCAATACACTGAGCTTTCTGGATTAGATGGCTTCACGTACCTCCCATGGGTTCTTGTTTCTTGTAGATCTTGAATGCTTCACGAGTGCAGAGGAAGGAGCAATGAGGTTGACATTGATGACCGAAGTGAACATCTGAAGCGGCATCTCCTCGATGGGGCTCGCCTTGTCAGACAAGCCTGCATTCTATTGCATCATAATTCACG